>JAEQBH010008807.1:0-94696 GCA_016808115.1 Tetrastigma voinierianum
ACAAAGATCCTAAGTATGGCTGACTATAGGTTGCTTGTCATAATGCGAGGATAAAACCCGAGGACACTTGTTTGCCCTATGTTATCAAGAAGACCTAAATCTTCAAAGTTACCTTTTCACACATCACTTTCAACTTTTAATAGCTTATTCGCTTTCAAACTACTCACACCGCTTTTGAAACAAATCCAAAAATCCAAATAGAAAGCCTTACCTTTCACACTTATGCAAATCATTCCTGTGATGAAAACCCATCCCCGTGTTCGACCCTAGACCACTGGCATCAAGCAGTGAGCTCGACTACGGCAATAGAGGAACTTAGGATATAAATTTGTTGATTCCGCCTCAACCTACTCGTGGGCATCTAATCAAATGGCGCGTTGTCGGATGGTGCCAACCACGCTTGATGTTGAAGTGTACTTGTGGATCAACATCACAAGTGAAGTGTAACCTTTTAATCCTCAGAATCTACTGCAGAACTCCAAGTTTTCATCACTTTGCAAGAATCTCACTGCTTTTGTTTATCATACGCTTATTTTATTTTTAGCTAATCTTAACCTTTTAAAGTTTGTTGGTGCTCTTGTTGTCTCCTCGAAATTGTGTAAATGTGTTTATGCACCACTGGAAAGAGAGACACGTAGATTGCAAAGAATCAGAAAGAGACCAATTGAACAAGGCAAAGAAATCAAGCAGCTAATAGACCAAAATGGATCCTACCCGAGGAACAAACAGAGTCAGCCGCTGTGCAATCCCAATGAAACCAATGTTTTATAGATCGATAAGAGGGATCATATCCACCCTCCCAGAGTTAAATGGGCCTCTTCCGCATCATACCTCCCGCCTCGAAGATGTAGCAAAGGAGGCCTTATTTAACACTCCCTACTCCCCATATATCATGGTATGGAAAATGAAATCCATACACTGTATTAGATTTGAGAAGCATGCACTACCTTTAAGGGAAGGAATGATGGACATGGATTTGCTTAAGCCGAAAGCATTTCCATCGAATTTAAAGGATAAGGCACAGATTTGGCTGAACTCACCGAGGCCTGCAGAACTAAGAAATTGGCCGAGCCAGTAGCGTAGTTTTTAAAATTTTTTCTTTACCTATAAGACCAACAATTTCCAAAGAGACAAATTTACACCTTTGCAAAGCCAAGACGGTGAAAGGTTCTACCGTTATTGAAAGATCTATAGAGACTTATCAAGGTTTCATTCACATCATGGGTTCATTATGGATGTTAGTAACCACTTATGATGGTATGTCTCCAACCATGAAGCAACTGGCTAGAGACTATGTGGAGGTAACTTTTGAGCAAAAACCCGAATGAAGCCATGGACTTTGAACTATGTGGTCGAAACCTCAAAGGTACGGGATGAACCGACCAAGGGAAGCCGAAGATCAAGGCCTTCGAACCAACCGAGGGCATGCATGAACTTTTGAAGACACGTAGATGAAAGAAAAATCGACCACTTAACTAAGATCGGATGAGCCGAAATGAAAAATCGCATGAAATGCAAATAGCTTAATGAGTTATCCGCATCCCAACTTTCTCGCTTCACTCAATCAAATAATCACCCTGAGGAGCACTGTTTAGAGTATGCCCACGTCCTAAATCAAAATAAACCACCCATAGATGCTCCATATGGTATCAGTTATAACCCTAACTGGAGAAATCATCCAAACCGCCATGGAAGCAAAACCTCTCGCATATGCCCTCCAGAGCACAAAGAGTAAATTGATTCCACTAATACAACAATGCACTCTCCGTTCTTCTCTCAAGGAATGTGCAATCCTAAACTTAAGTAAAGTGGTAGGCATGTTTGTAGAAGAACAGAAGGTGCTGAATGTTCAAACTAATCAGAAAATTGAAGTAGTAGAAAGCTCACTAAACAGGAAACTGGACAATATGCATTCTAAAATTTCAAGAATATCCAACCAACAAATTATGTGATTTAGAAAAGGGAAGGATCCCCTTCCAGCCACAAGCAAATATCGTGAGAGGAGCGAATGAAATTTGCTTGACCAATGATCCAAATGTCAGAACTGATGAAGTTAAAGCAGTAGTGACTCTTAGAAGTGGTAGAGAATTGAAGCCAACAGACCCATCTCTAGTCCAGTCAGATCCAACACTGGTTGATTATCCACAAGAAGAACAGAAACCCAATAGGGAAGAGAAGAAGATCAAGATATCACCCTCCATTTCACAAGCCTCCTAAAGGAAAAGTTCCGTTAACTAAATCAAAATGTTAGAGGCCTTGCGTTAAGTGAGTTAATATCTCTCCCTCGACATGATCACAAGTCCCCACTTACAAAATTTCAAGGATTCTATGACAAAGAAGAGGTCTTAATGAATAAAGGGCCTCGACCGAGCAAGTGAGTGCCATCATCAATGCAAGACTTCGGAAGTGGAAATACAAAGACCTGTGGATGTCCTACAATCTCTTGCTAGCTAATGAGGCTTTAAAGGTGGAGAAAGCACTATTAGATCTGGGAGCCAGCGTGGAACCTTTCATTTTATTCCATGTACAAGCAATTGGCTCAGTGAATTGAAACCCACTTCCATCACACCTCATTAGCCGATGCATCTATTAAAATACCAAAAGGGACCATTGAGGATGTTCTAATACAGTGGATCGATTTTACTATCCAAAGGACTTCTGCTGTACTGACATGTAACTTTGCTGGTACTGGGACCCAACCATGTGCCCATTATTTTGGGGAGGCCATTCTTGGCCACTTCAAATGCCATAATAAACTGCCGAAACGGGTTATGCAACTCACATTTGGGAATATGACCTTAGAACTCAATATTTTTCATTTGAGTAAAAGGCATATGCACTCGTAGGAAGTTACTTACTCGTGAAGAAGTCTCGTGTAATAGATGCGATCCCGAAGAACAAGCTAATGAAGCAAAGCAGGAGGCAAGGTTTATTAATCAAGAATTTGCCTCGAGTTTCCTGGGTGCAACAAGAACTCTAAAGCATGAGTTTAGTGCAAGGGTATCGAGAAGAAAACAAATTTTACTCTATTAACTCGTGACGAACCAAAGTGGGACCTCAGCCGCCAGCTCAAGCCACCCCAACACTAAAGTATGCATTTTTGGAAGAAAATGAGCAAAGGCTCAGCTTGTAATTTCAATCGCTGACCAATGCACAGGAGGACAACCTCGCTACACCTTCAAAAGGAACAAGCAAGCATCGAGGGAAATTTCCATTTGAAAGGCATAAATCCATCAACTGCACTCCATCACATCTATTTAGAAGAGGAGCTCCAAAGCTATTAGCAGCCCCAACGCAGTTGAACCCCACCCGCAGGAAGTAGTTCGCATTGGAGGTCTTAAAATTGCTCCCAAGCCGTATCATTTACCCCATTTCCTCGATAGCACTTGGGTGAGTCCGACTGCAGGCCCAAGAAATCAGGAGTGACTACCGTGAAGAATGAAGGTGGTGAAGAATTGTCTACCCGACTAACTTACCGCTTGAGAGTGTGCATTGACTATAGAGGCCTCAATGAGGTAACACTTTAAAGACCACTCTCGTTGCCTTTTATCGACACCCCTTGAAAGAGTCTCTGGACACCCATTCTATTGTTTTTTGGATGGGTATTCAGGATATTTCCAGATAGAGATTGCCCTAGAAGATCAGGAAAAGACCACTTTCACTTGTCCATTTGGCACGTATGCTTATAGGAGGATGCCTTTTGGTCTTTGCAACGCACCGGCCACTTTTCAGAGGTGTATGCTTAGTATGTTCAGTGATATGGTGGAGCGCATAATGGAGGTCTACATGGATGACATCACTGTATATGGAGGCAATTTTGAAGAATGTCTGACCAATCTGGAAGCTATACTGCAGAGGTGCATAGAAAAGAACTTGGTGCTTAATCGAGAAATGCCATTTTATGGTTAACCAAGGAATCAGACACCGGGGGCACATTATTTCAGTAGGGGAAGAAGCATAAAGCAAAAAATTGAACTTTATTTCCCAAACCGCGCCCAACAAGTGTAAAATGATTAGGCAATTCCCCGTCATGCAGCTTCTATAGACGACATTCATTAAAGACTTTTCAAGATCAAGTAAACCCATGTACAAGCTCCTAGAGAAAGATGCCAAATTTGTTCGGGGAGAGGAATGCCAAGATAGCTTTGAAGAGCTGAATTCATTTGACTATCAAGCCCGATAAGATGAGCACCTAACCCGGCGCTACCTTTGAAGTGATGTGTGATGCAAGTGATCTTGCTATAGGAGCAGTACTCGGCCAAAGAGAAGATGGGAAACCTCATGTGGTCTATTATGCAAGCAAAACCTTGAATGAAGCACAAAGGAATTATACCACTACGGAGAAGGAATTGTCGCGCTGGTGTGCGCTTGTATTAAATTTCGAAAGTATTACTGGGTTGGTCTGATATAGTCATTTTTACGTACTCATTCCGCTTTGAAATACCTCCTAACTAAACAAATGCAAAGCAAGGCCTACGGGTTCTTCTTACTCAGGAGTTTAATTTGCAAATTAAAGACAAGAAGGGAGTAGAATGTGGTGGCAGATCATCCGGTCAAGGTTAACAATAGCTCATGACACTCAAGTAGTCCACCCATCAATGATGAATTCCGAGAAACCCGATGCAATAGAGAAAGCTCCCGGTATGCTCACATTGCCAATTTTCTCCACAGAGAAACTCCAATCGACATAGGCGACAGGATAGGGAAGTACTTTTGCTAAGTATCCATTCTTATTACCGGGAAGACCCTTTATTCAAGTATTGTGCGCATCAAATAATCGAAGTGTGTGCCTCGATGGCGAGCAAGAGGGAATCTTGAGTCAGCCGCCATGAGAGCGCCTCGCGGGCGGCTGGCCTTTCCGCCTCCCAAGATGCAGGAATTAAGGTCCCCGTAGTCTGGTTTCTACTGGCCTTCATTATTCAAGGAAGCACACCAAATGTGCCGTGTGTGTGATAGATGCCAAAGACTCGGGAAGCTGTCCCGCCGTCATATGATGCCTTTAAACCCAATTTTAGTGGTCGAATTATTCGATGTGTGGGGCATCGATTTCATGGGACCTTTTCCCCCATCATATGGTCATACATACATTTTGGTGGGAGTAGACTATGTCTCCAAATGGGTCACAATCCTCGCAAGACCAATGCATACACAGGTGGTAATTAAATTCTTGAAAGCCAATATCTTTTCTAGGTTCGGGGTACCGAAACCATTATTAGTGATGAGATTCATTCGTAGAATAAACCATTTGAAAACCTCATGGCTAAACATGGTGAAACACAAAGTGGCCACCCCTTACCATCCTCAAACAAGTGGTCAAGTAGAACTTGCCAATAGGGAAATCAAGACCATTCTAATGAAGGTGGTAAGCACCAACAGGAAAGATTGGTCTATCAAACTGCTTGATTCGCTGTGGGCCTACAGGACAGCTTTCAAGACAATCTTGGGAATGTCCCCTTATCGGTTGGTCTATGGTAAGGCATGTCACCTTCCAGTGGAGATCGAGTACAAGGCATGGTGGGCAATCAAGAAGCTGAACATGGACCTAAGTAAGGCCGGAGTCAAGAGGTTCCTTGATCTCAATGAGTTGGAAGAAATACGGAATGATGCCTACTTGAATTCGAAGATTGCAAAGGAAAAATCAAAAAGATGGCATGATCAAATGATAATCAGGAAGAATTTTAAAGAGGGAGACCAAGTTCTTTATAATACTCCAACCCATCTATTTCCGTGCAAGCTCAAGTCAGCTGGCGGATGTGTCCATTCATTGGTCCAAATTGTGCATACCCCAATGGTTCAAGATCTAATCAATCCGCATTTATAACAAAGGTGTTTAAAGTCACGGACAGAGGGTGAAACCTTATGTGGTGGGCAGCAGCCGTTAGCTGAAGAAATTCTCCCGCTTGATCCTCCCCGAGCCTCACAACTCCCACCATACTGAGGAGCCAAGCAAAGGTAATTTTCATGCTCCATGTCCCCGGATGTTCAAATTTTGTTTTCTTTTATGGTTCCGCTTGCCGTGCCCCAAAACCTCTAAAGGTAATTTCCGTGCCATCATGTTTCAGGCCTTCACCATGTGTAACTGTTTTTGTTTTCACTGAATACTGAATTATTTCAATTGAACAATTGAATCCATTTCAATTGACAATTGAATCGCTTTAAATGTAAAATTTGAAACCCTCGTTTGTCACCTTTATGTTAGAACAAATTCCATGTTTGATATAATTTTGGTCGGGCTGAAGCTCCGAAGATGCTTAACTTGAATATTTCTCCCTTTAAGCTAATTCACACACCGCACAATTCGATTGTTTCAATAGGCCGGGAATCGATTACCTCTTCATTTCTTTGTATAGTTTACTAGGCATGTCGCAACCCATGATAGGTTTGTGTTACCTTACATTTGAAGACCAATGTAGTCTTCCAAAAAGGAAAAGAAAAAGAAAAAGCAAAAAGAAAAAGAAAAGAAAAGAAGAAAAAGAAAATAAAATCGTGAAGCTTTGCCTTGAGTCCCGAACACTGGCCCGAGGGTGTATGGTGAAAGCCTCAAGCCCGATGCCCTAAGCCTTAATCGGGTCAGAGTCATCGATTTAGTGTTCGCTACATGGGTGGATAGGTAGAGCTTTAACGATTTGTAGGTGCTTGATTTTCAAGTCATTCGGAGTCCGGGGCAGCTTCTCGTAGAGTTTATGTGGTCTGATCCTTTTGGCTTGATGCCCTAAACCTTAATTGGTTGGGAGTCATCTATGGGACCCCGCACCTGACTGGGGTGAACTCAAATTTTAAGCATTGCACCTCTACAATGTAGTTGGAATAGCAAAGAAAAGCGTGAACTATCCTTATCTAGGTTGTTCAATGCCTAAGGCCATGCCAAGTAGGTTGGGGAGGGACAATTTTGGTAATTTATTGGCTCGATCTCAAGCTTACATAAAGAACCATTAGACTTCGTGGAAATTCCAATGAGAATCATGGAACCAAATATCGACCGAAATTGTTCTTAAGTGGTTTTGGCTCTTTCATGGCTAAGCCAAACTTGCGTCAATTTTCACTTTAAAGGTACTATATTTATATGTATATACACCTTTTTGAATCATAAGCTTTTTGAAAATCACTGCATGCATTCCTTTATTATTTTTGCATTGCTAAGGGACTAGCAACGTTTCGGTTGGGTGGTGTGATTAGTACCGAAAAAGTGCTATTTTGAGCCCTATATCATATAGGTTTTGAGTGCTTTTTTCTCACTAATCATGCCAATTATACCAATTGAAGTGTTCAGGTGTTCTTAGTATCACTTATGTCGTTTAGAGGTTATTTTTGGTTGTTTTGCAGTGTTTTCATGCACTTTGATATTCAATATCGACATATGCTAAACCATGAAGATCGAACCCATTCATCAGCCATCAAACATACCAAAATCAAAGAAAGAATGAAGGCATGATAAAGTTGGTGCAAGATTGGAGCAAGAGGGCCATGCAAAGGAGATCAGCAATTCCAGGGAATTTCGCTAAGATTGTGAAAATTTCGCTGGGATTGCAAAAATTTCGTAATCATAGCGAAAATTTCGCAATCCTAAATAGTCTGTGAAATTTCTCGCTTAGACCTAAAATTTCGCAACTAATCGCTCCTAGCGTAATGCGCTTCGTTTATCACCTAGTACTCAAGTGTTACGAAATTTCGCTTAGCTAAAGAAATTGCCGCTGCCTAGCTAAATTCTCCGATTTCGGCTTATCTCTCAGGCAATTTCACAATGAAGCTAAATTTTCGTCAGTTTAGCGAAATTTTCACGTCTAGCGAAATTGGCATGTCCTAGCTTAAATTTTCTCGCTTGTCATCCTTTGTAATTAATGCAAACCGACTTCATTTTGTACATTTGTCCCTTATTTTAGCCAAAATGTTAGGCTTTATTGTAGTTTCACATAATGGGTGGTCTATATAAACTCCTAGTTTTGTGAACTCCAAAGCAAGCAAACTCAGAGACAATCTTTTGCAAAAAATTTTCACTTTATGTAAATATCTTCGCAGCTTTACTTAGGGTTTGGTTCTTCTCTTCTCTTCTTCCCTTATTTTCTAGGCCGGCCAAACAACCCTCTTGAGGATGACAACTCAAGAGATGCTTGGCCGTTTCTTTCTTCGAAGAAGAAGGTAGCTAGCTCGGGTCATGCGCTACAAAGTTGTCCTCATGTGTTGAATGCCACAGTAATTGTATTTATGGCTCCCATCTTCCTCAAACTAGGCTGAATATCATTTAATGTCATTAATTTGGCTAATACTTACCATGCTTTAGGATACAAGGTATACTTCTATCAAGTAGATGCACTGCTTTTTAGGATGGTCTTTACGAGCCAATCGAAAATGATGTTGAATGTTAGGGTTTTAAACCGAAATGGGTCAGATGCATGTTACCTGTAAGGACCAAATAGGAGTGATTCTAGGGTTAGGCTTGCTAGCTAAACAAAGATCCGGTTATGGCTCGACTATAGGTTGTTTGTCATAATGCGAGGATAAACCCGAGGACACTTGTTCATTCCTATGTTATCAAGTTAGCGACCTAAATCTCAAAGTTACCTTTCACACATCACTTTCACTTTTATGCTTATTCAGTTTTCAAACTACTACACCTGCTTTTGAAACAAACTAAAAATCCAAATAGAAAGCCTTACCTTTCACACTTATGCAAATCATTCCTAGGATGAAAACCCATCCTGTTCGACCTGGGATTCGCTATATCAAGAAGAATGACTACTGGCAAAGAGGAGGAACTTAGGATATAAATTTTGTTGATTCCGCTCAACCTACTGTGGCACGAATCACAACCTCCCTGAGGTTTCTGGTTTGTGTAGCACTTGCTTCATCGGGTATTCCGTTGGGACTTCAATAGTATGAGCCTGGAAATAAGGGCGGAGCTTTCGGGCTGTGGTTACCAAAGCTAGGATTAGTTTCTCCATCTTTGGGTACCTTACTTCTGCTCCTCTCAGGGCTCGGCTGCAATAGTAGACAGTGGTGGGCCGATCGGGTCCTTGTCTCCGATAAGGACAAAGACTGTCGAGAAATCTAATCGCCAGTAATAGCAGGCGAGCCTCCTTCGAGGCTTACCGCACTGGGGAGAGCTCGTGCATGTTTTCAGCAAAACGCCTTTTCTCGCAACGCGTATCCCATTGAAAAGCTTTCTTTAGAATTTGGAAGAAAGGCTGGCATTTGTCACTAGCCCTGGATACGAACCGGCTCAGCGCAGCTACTCTTCCAGTTAGACGTTAGACCTCCTTTATGTTTGATGGCGACGGCATGTCGAGCACAGCCTTTATCTTGTCTGGGTTTGCCTCAATCCTCTACTGCTGACTATGAAACCTAAAATTTTCGCGACACCGAAGGCGCACTTGGCTAGATTCAACTTCATGTTGTATTTTCTCAAGATCTCGAACGCCTCGAACATATGAGGTATGGAGCGTCACTGGTCGACTCTTTACTAAAGATGTCATCTACGACACTTCTATGGACGCTCCTATCTGCTTCTGGAACATCTTGTTCACTAATCTCTGGTAGGTGGCCCCTGCGTTCTTTAGCCTAAAAGGCATTACTTTATAACAATAGGTCCCTTGGTCTGTGACGAATGAGGTCTTTTCCTGATCGTCGGGATCAATGCTTATCTAGTTATAGCTGGAAAAAGCGTCCATGAAACTAAGGAGCACATGGCCGGCTGTAGCATCTACGATGGGATCGATCCGTGGCAGAGGAAAACTATCCTTAGGGCATGCTCGGTTGACGTCAGTGAAGTCGACGCAGAGTCGCCACTTTCCATTTGCTTTTTAACTAAGACGACGCTACAACCACTCGGTACTCCACTTTCCGATCGCTCTTGCCCGGAGGAGCTTGTCGACCCTCCCTCGCTGATTAAGCTCGTTCTTCCGGTAAAACTCCTTCTTTTGCTTGACTAGTTTGAAGGCTGATCGGGCTGACGTTGTTCGTGGAGTAATATGGTGGATCGATTCCTCCCATATCCACTGCTTCCCATGCGAAGACATCCCGATTCTGTCTCAAGAAATGGATAAGGTGGCCTTTGAGGTCTTCCGTAAGTTTGGAGCCGATGTAAGCGAGGTGTTCAGGGTCGTCATCCAATGGTACGGGCTCCAGTTCTTCCGAGGGCTCAGGTCGGGCATCTACTTCGTCGCGCATGTTGAGCTCATCCAAGCTTATGTTGTCGACCGCCTTTTGTTTCACTCTGACAATCGAAAGTAACAACATTCTCACGCCACATCTCCACGAATCCATCCCTTACTCCGCTCAGTGTTGGGAACTTGACCATCATGTGGTAAGCGGAGGGAATGGCCCTTACTGCGTTGAGAGAAGGTCTGCCTAACAGCATATTATAGGCAGAGGGGGCATCTACCACAGAAATTTTACCGTCATTGTTGCCTGACACGGGGGGTCCCCCAAAGTGAGCACTAGTTGTATTGAGCCCAACGTCAGTACCTTCTCACCAGAGAATCCTCGTAGGTGGGTGTTGACTGGCTCTAGTCTCTCCCTTCCTATGCCCATCTTGTTGAAGGTCGAGGCGAAGATGATGTCGGCTGAGCTTCCATTGTCTACCAGGACCCGATGGACCATTTTATTAGCCACGACTGCCTTTATCACCAGAGGGTCATCATGGGGGTGTTGGCATCCCTCTAGATCTGAGTAAGAAAATGTTATGATTGTGTAGAGTCGAGGCAGCTTGGACACCGCTTGCACCTCCACTGCCTCTCCTGACTTGACGCCTGTGAGACGGGCCTCTCCCGGGCTGAACTGATTCCCTCCCGCAAATCCTCCCTGAGATCACCGGATTTCTCCCAGCGGATGTCAGTGCTGGAGTTGCCGCCGAGAGGTGGTGGGGGTGGTCACTGAAAGTTCGAGCCCTCGAGCCCCGCGCTTGAGCTTCGTGCACTATAAACGCCAGATACCCGCTACGACTTAAGCACCCTATTTCTTTCTGAAATAGAGTGCAATCATCCGTATGATGCCCGTAGTCCCCGTGGAACCTCTAGCATTCGTATTATCTCAAGTGTGGTCCGACTCATCTCGTGATGGCCATCTTAAACGCTTCATGTTGCACCTCGCGTAAGACCTATGATATTGTGGCTGTCAGGGGGATGAAGCACCGAGGTGAATAATTCTATCGCCGTTCGAACTGAGGTGGGCCCAGACGATCCCTGAGGCGTCTTTTCAGGGATCGTTCTTCATCTTTCCTAAGGGACCTCTCCCAGTTATTTTGCCTTCTTAGGCTTCGTCCTTGTTGTTTGTCATCCCGCTTTATTCTTATGGGTTGATGAGCTCTTTTGATACGTAGAGCCTCTTCTATTAATGTATTTCTCCGCTTAGCGAGCACTCCTGCCATATGCTTTCCCCGAGGATTTTGAAATGGAGAACATCAAACTTTGACAAACTCCTAGGCCAAGAATGAATGCGGTGATAGCTAACTTCTCATCGGGCATGTCTACCTTTAGAGATTCGGCGTTAAACCTCTGGACGTAAGATCTCAGGCTTTCTTAGGAATTCTGCTTGATGGTCAGCAAATGATAACTTGGCTTTCTGTAGGTTCTGGCCCCAATGAAGTGGGAAACGAACGCGATAGATAACTCTCTGAATGAGGTGATGGATGAGGGCGTAGTTTGGTTTAACCAAGCCAAGGTCACCTTTAGCGTGATAATAAAGCCCGTGATCGCACAAAGGTCTTGATATCCACGCAACTCCATTCGATTCGTAGTTCGTTAAGATGATTGATGGGATCTCTGGCACCATCAAAGGCTTCTATTTGTGGCATTCTGATCTTCGTCGGCAGAGGAAAGTGGAGCACCTCGGGAGTGAATGGGGACTCGCCAGGCTACCAAGGTATCCATAGAGTCAGGAGCTCTCCCCTTTACCACTTCCTTCATGCAATTAAGTTCCCGTTTGGAGGCCTCAACCTCTCGGGCTCCCATGATCGTCTCCGGCCGAGGGGGTATAATTTCTGGCTCCCAGCGATGCCCCGAGCATTGTTTCGTGTTCTCCATGGACTTACGTGGTCCGTGTCCCCCGGGCTTCGACTGGACTCGCTCGCGCCTCCACGGAGTGTCAAGGTCTGGGCCGCCCCGCGAGGGGTGAAGCTGCGGGCCTCCAAGCTTTGTCGGCGGCTCCCGCTGACTCTGCATCTGTCTGGTGAGTTGTTCTAATTCCTTTATCATACGTTGGTTGGTGAGTCGAAGTGCCTCTACCTCGTCCATGTGGGCTGGCGTTGTTTCTACCGCACCGGGAGGTCTGCTATCTACGTCTCCTGGCGAATCCTGCATCCTCGGGGGATTGGTGTTGCTCTTGCTTGTGTTCCGAGTTGATACCATCAGCAATTGAGATGATCGGCTTATTTGTGCTGAACCGCTGCTCCTACGCACGCGCCTAACTCGATGATGCTTTTTTTCAACCGGAACTAGGGCCAAGGCGTGCCGAGATCGCTTGCCGGACTGAATTGTCGTAGGGCCGGTTACTGGTGATGGATGCTGCGCTCCCTACAAAAACAAGTGACAGAGGGGGTCGGCGAGGGCTTTGCCAGTAGCCGCTCCGATGCCTAAGTCAGTTTCTTTCTGATGAGAGAAGATAGATTGCTTAGAGGGCGAATGTGTTACGTACCTTTCACCGATGGGGTGGCCTGGTATTTATAGTGTATGTTATTCATACCGAGGGTAGTCGATTCTTTCCTATTGATGGGATATTTTATGCCTTTATCATCATCGGATTTAATAAGGAATATTGAAGGAGTAGTTTATTGAGAATTATCCTCCTTCCTTATTGGTGAGATCCGATTTGACCAGAAGGATAAGCTGTTTATTGTGAATTATCCTATTTTTCTTGCTGATGAGATTTAGTTGGATTCATAGGATAAGATGTTATAGGGGATTATCTTTCTTCCCTTATTGACGAGATTTAGTCTTATTTGCAGGATGGCCTGAATTGCCCATGACCGTCCTCCGGGCAAAGTTTTATTTCGCTTTGGGCTTCGCCTCTCCGAGGGCCTCGAGTTTGTTCTTGGTTAGCGTCGCTTCTCTTCCTAGAGGAGGGGGCTCAAGGGAGCCATTTTTCAAACCCTACTGGGCTTTTTCTTGTTCTTTCTTCCAACTTGAAATTTTTTCTTCATTTTATCTTATTTCTAAAAACTCATATAAAATGCAATTGGAGTAGGGGAAGGTTCCATGAAATCAAATTACCCTTTCGTATTGAGCTTTGATTCTTGTTAATTTTCTACGAGTTGTTGGGTGTTTCGCATTACCAAACCTTAGGGCCTATGAGTAGCATCTAGAAAGCTCTAGAGATACTTTGCTTGATCTCAAACTCCTCAATTAGCCAACTTCCATTAAACTTGATATTCTACAAGGTGTTTTTCCTTCTCCGAGAATTTGTCTTCCTATGGAAGAAGCCCCGTATTCTTATCTCCTTCATTCAACCAAAATTGTCTTGACTTTCATCTCTGGAATATTTTCACCATCAAAGCCTATTTCTTATAGTCTTTGCTATCTACTCATGCCTACACCTCCATAGAAATTCCTTACTTCTACTTCATCCCAAACTACACAACTTAGTTATCTCTCCCTATTAGTCTCCGCCCTTCTAAAAATCCAGATTTTTAATTTAACTTTGAGTGCCTTCAACTTCTAGGCACTCAAAACTAAGCCCTTGCTACCATTCTTTGATTAAGTCCACAAACTCACTTCCTTCAGCCACATATTTTCAAAGCGAAAAAGGATATGGCCTCCTCGACCATCCTCGCCTTCAATCGACAGAGAGTGGATCATAAATTGGTCTTACTAGCAAGCTTTGTATGTCAAAGAGCCTATCCCACTCCTCAATGACCGTAAATGGTCTAATCTCGCCATTCTTTTGTTGTTTAGGCCCCCTCTCCATGTGAAGCATCCTCTTTCCGAAGTGGGAGGGTTTTTAATTCAAGTCATCAATCACCTAGGAAAATCTCCTCATCACTTGGGAGGGTCTCCCTTCCCTATTCCGCTCATTTGGAAACCTTATTATGTTCAAATCCCCTCTAATGCACCAGGGACCACCTCATTGTCCCCTTATAGCGTATAATTCCTCCCACATCTTTTCTCGACTTCTTTTAAAACAAGGTCCATAAACCCCAATAAAAGCTGGACCAACCCTACCAATATTCTGAAATGCAGAGACAGTGAATTTTCCCCCCATGTTCATCCAGCTTGAGCACCCTGATATCCCAAAAGACTACCATCGCGCCTGAAGCCCCCAAAGCATTAATAAATTCTCCCTAACCTTAAACTTCCCGCCCGAGACTTCCTCACCTAGTCCTCTAATCTATATCCTTAATTTTGCTTTCTGCCAACATACCACATCCAATTCCTCCGCTTTAAAAAAACCTTGATGATCTTTCTTAACCATGTCTTTACCACTCCTTTACATTCCAAGAAATTATTTCAAATTCATTTATCATAACCTTGAAAACGCTTGTACTCTTGGACATACTCGCTTCCTATCACTTTATCTCAATTGCACCACTCTAGCTTCTTACTCCTTGTAAAATTTCCATTGCTAACACCACGGTCTTACTACTTCCCCTTCTTTCTTAATTTGTCAGAGGTCCAACACTTCCCTCCTCATAACCCTCAATCAAAGACTAGGAAACTCACTAAACTTTGCCGAGCTCCGTCCTTCCATTGCCTCTCTCTATCATCCTCTTGAATCGAGAATGAGTCCTCGTCCTTACCATCTTCGCCAAAATCATCTCCCTCCCCTGCAACTTCTCTTTCCCCTATTGAAACCTCTTCCTACTGGTTCCCATTTGCCACCATTATTTGTGGTTGAAGAGTTGGCCCTCCTTCCCCAATCGTAAGATCTGTGCTGACTCCCATTCAAAACCCCACCCAGGCCGTAAGACTATTTTGTAATGTGGGTCCAGCCAAAAAGAAAATAGGGGAATAAGAAAAGGAAAAGTGGGTCTTGCCCTCCTCCCTCCATAAGGTCTCTCAAAAGTCGAGACATACCTGGGTGACATTGGGGCTATAAACATCATCTTCTCCTTCCCTCCTCCTCTTCAATCAACAAGACTTGCTGGATGGCCCTATTGGAGCCCAGTGGCATTTAGCCTAGTAGGATGTGCCTAACTTCATTCGTAATGAGGAAGGCCCAACTCGATGAGCTTTATCATTGCAAACCAACTCCTACTCCAAGTGAAACTCCAATTTGCCCAAGCAAACAAGCCTATGGAGCTCCAACCCCTGTCCTTGCCAAGGATTAGGCCCAACTCCACCTACTCTCTAACAACAATCCATAACCCACTATAAGTCTTGTTTTGGCCAAAATCCACAAAACCAGAGGCCTCCAGTTGTTTCCTCTTTGGTCCCTCGACCCATTTCTCAATTGTCTACTACAACAACGCCCTAGACTTACCCTCCTACAAGTTACAAACAAGTAAGGTAGAAAGTCATCCTATACACCTCCGTCTCCAATCATCTCCTATCAACACCAGACGTCAACCATGGAAGCGTGCTTCCCAATCCTCCTCAGGACACCCGTTAAGGTTTGGATCGGAGGAATCATGACCTTCCTCCTTGGATCCTTCTTTAGCAGAAGTAGTGACAGTCACTTATAATTCGGTCTTTGCCACCGTGGGTGGGTCCATAATTGTGAAAGACACACCTAAAGCGCACTTAGGCATAAGGTGACACCCCTTCTGCAAAGTGGCAACAAGGCGAGTGCTTCACACTTCACTGAGGCCCAAAAGCTTGTAATAGGTGCGCCTATCCAACTTCGACCATTTTCAAGTAAGTTGTCTTCTTCTCCTTCTATCGACGTCGAGGGCTACAATAGAGGTAACCCTAATTTTTTTTTTAATGAGAGAGACTAAAACAAATATCGCTTGGACTAAGAGATTCAAAACAAAGTTGTTTTGACAAGTTCTCTAAATTTAAAAGAAAGACGTGAGCGGCCAAACGACATCGCTTTCAATTCTAGATACCGGATTTCATGACTTCCAAGACCACTAGCCCCCCATTTTTGCCTTTTATCCAATCGAAAAATAAATAGTAGCCCTAACCATTGTATCAACTCGTATAAAACAAGAGAAAATGCAGAAAAACAATAAAAATAGTCAACATATTGTAGAAAAATTTGTCAAAAAAACTCTTAACCTTCATAAATTTATATGTTTTTATTGATTGGATTGAAATAAGATGATATTTGATAACAAATTATTATTCTATTTATATATATTTGAGAAAATGTATATGCAACATAGGGCACCTAAGATAAAAAATTGTGTGACTTATAAGCGTCTGCAATCTTAGGCACTTTATGTCTCGCTCCAAGAGTCTTATGCTTTAGTGTGACTTACGCCTTTAAGACTATGGGTGGACTTCCCATGATAGTTGAACCTAAAAGCCCATTCCCCAACAAAATCTTAATTGAACTCCTCAACTCTTCTTTCCAATGAATTCCCCAAAACAAGCTAAAGTTTCTTCATTAGTCTATAAAAAGGCACCACAAACTATCCCCTATTTCTTGAAAATCTCACACATCCATAGATGTAAGGGCAAACCCACCACCTCACATAGGCCTTAGTGACCAATTCCCTACTCAAATAACAACCCACCTCTGACTTTCATTTTTCTAGCAAAGAGTCTTCTTTTTCCTACGGCTAGACTCGATTAGTGTCACTTAACCATCTCAAATCGAAACAACAAAGAGTCCCCAACCCATTTGAAACCAAGACACTCCCATCCATTTTCTAGAGTCCTAATACTCCTCTTGATAATTTCAGCACTCGATAGGGGTGTAAAATGATCCTCCCATCTACCTGCTCAACATCTTTCTACCCATCTCAAATTATGTCTTAATTCCTTGTCACCCAACTTCAACTAACATATTCTCCCTTCTCTCTCGGGGTTTTCGACACTCTCCATATTGCAAAGATTTCTCCTATGATACCCATAATTTTTTGAGGGTAGAAAAATTACGCTGGGCCGAAGCCATTTAATATAGTGGCTTGTCATGGGCGTAGTTCCTAAGGTAGAGAAGCGTGTTGAATACTGGGTCTTGGCCGAGAGTATTATCCGGATCTCAAAGTCGAGTGAATTAAGGCTAATATGATGGGAAATTTATCTTAAACAAATTATTTACTCAATTAATGGGGACTAGGGTTTTGCCTCTCCTTGTCACATTCAATAGATTATAACCTACATAATATTTATTATTCGGTATATTAACGGATTCACGCTGGCGGGTTGATCATGCCTACGAGATTTCCTCTCTCGAGGTATATTCGCCTATCTCACTAGTGGGGTTGATCGCGTCTCTACATCAACCCTAATCGCCACACCTTGAACCGAGAGATCTCTACTCTCCGATTAACCAAGTGTCACTCTACCCGGATCCCCGGGAACCTTTATATCTCGATCTTAGATTCCCGGCATAAACATGTTGATGTTGGCCAAACACCACCATATAGGTAATTAACAGAGAATAGAGCAAGTAATGACTGATCCATAGATATACTGAATAACACTTAATCAAAAACTAATCCATACGAGTGTAACAAGAGTATAGCAAAACCCTAGAGATAAAATTAGAACATCATTATGATAATTACAATCATTTTGTTTTCAATCAATAGGAGTTCAAGAAAGAAACAATGAAATACAACGATTACACGATCTTCCAAATCACCCCGTAGTTCGCCTTAGATCTCGGCTCGCCTCCCTCTGCCTCATTGTTTTATTTTAGTCTATATTAAAGAAAACTCGTTGATTGAATCCCAACGACGTTGCGACGTCGCAACGTCGCGAGGTTGGAATGTCGCAAACGTTGGCTGATACACGTCATACTATCTCAACGTCGAGTCGTCCCGACGTTGGGACGTCTCGACGTGAGAACGTCGCGACATTGAGGTTGGTTTCTCCAATCTCCGTCTTCACATCTCCACACAGCCTCCAAGTGCTGCCTTTTTCACCTGAAATGCATAAAAAGCCAAGTATCATATATACGACGATAAGCGCACTTATTACTATATGAAATGAACCGAAAACGTGATCAAAAGTAGGTATATGATGAGTGTTTTGGGCACTTATCACACCCCCAAACTTAGCTTCTTGCTTGTCCCCAAGCAAGATACAGACTCATAACAATATTACGCATGAAAATTGACACACCAAAACGCTTACGACATTAGTGTGATATATACGATGCCAACACGGAGAGTCAAAATGAACCAAATCTACAATCCGAGCCTTTATCGTCTAAAATCGAGGGATCCTTAAAGTTGTGCAACTTTCTAAGGAACTTTGCTAAGCAAGGTCAGGTTAATTAAGCAACTCAACCCCCCACGTTTTCAATGACCTTTCCCCAAACTTGAAGTCTACTCGCCCATTCGAAAGATTCCAACCACAAAAGGATAAGAACACACCCGTTTTATTTACAAATACTGAAGCATGACAGAACACTAGTGCCTATGAGTTTTAGCTTAGTGTCCCTATAGCGGGGATTCATTGGTGACTCCCCACCAGTTGGTTAAGGGCATCGGCCATTTAGTTCCCCTCGAACTTCACCCCGAACACTCAACCAAACCTACAGGCCTTAGAATGTGGAAAAGGTCCATCTTCTGTCCCATGTAGCAGGCAGTGAATTCAATGGCTCCCGGCCAGTTGGCTCAGGGCATTAGGCTTTGAAAGGCCCCTCGGACTGTGCCCAGGATTCCGATTAGACGATCCCACTTATTCTATTCACACACATCTTTTCTTTTTCTTTTTTTTTTGTCTTTTTTTTACTGTATCGGGGCTATATGGCAATCCTCTTTTTCAAAGGTGTCCCATCACTTGAGTGTTTAGAAACCCTCAAGGCGCGAGGGCTACATGTGAGCAAGGTCTGAGACCTTAGTATACCCTAGATATCACATATGTGTGTGTGCGATAGACTACTTGGGAAATGGCTTCTTGAAACACCCAGGGGGTGACTAAACTAAATCGCACCAACCTATCTAGCATATTATTCCAGATCATGGGACAACCTAAGGGTCCCTTTTCATTCTTTGCTCGATCTTTTTGAAAATTTTTTTCTCAAATTAACCTCCCATTAGCGAGTGTGGCATCCACTCACACACAATACCTAAAACACGCCTAAACATGCAAAGCTGCAAAAAAACCCAAGACAAAGACAAAGACACATGCAACCTAGCCTAAAAATAACCAAAACACAGAAAAACCAACTAAAACAAGAAAAACCAACTCTAAAAAAAAAAAAAATCCAAATCGAGCACTTCACACTCGCCCCCAAACAAAATGGACAATGTCCTTAATGTCAATAAAAACGCAAGTGATGGTGGAGTGAACTCCCATGGTGATCACTCGGGTCACTGCGGTGGTGGTGGAGGTGGCATGTGAAAGGCGAGGAGCTAGGCAAGCTGCTCTTGGATTGACTACTAGTCACGAATGGTTGCTCGGGTTGCGGCATGACTATTCTCACAAGCCGACCTCGAGTGAGTCCATGTCCTGGGTCGATGACCTAGTGCTCCTGTGGTCTCATCCTCTAGTACGCATTGAATCGGGGCCGCCAAGTCCTCAGACTGATCCTCCGCCAGTGGAAGGACTGACCGTCCTCCTCCCGATGGTCGCGGGTAAACAGGTTGTGGATGACTACCCGGCCTCGCCTTTGGCACCTGCTGAGATCCCAAACCTAGACTGGTATGCCCTAAAGTCATCCTCATTTGAGGGTTCATTGCCCGAATCGTACACCTCCTCTAGTCTTGGGACACCCGGTTTGTCTTTCTTAACTATGATACCCTTGATCGAGTGTATCCAAGCCTCGTTGTCCTCTAAGGGCACCCCGGCTTGCTTCCATTAACCGTAGATAAGGAAGGGGTGCTCGAGATTCATCTTTGCATCCTTGTTATAGAGGATTGCATCCTCTACAACCTGCCTTTCATTAAAAGGGATGTCCTAAATGATGGCATAGTTGAGCAGGGCCCTCTTAGCCGTCACTTCGCACACATTAGTCGTCGGGATGAGACACGATGTGATGAAGTGATGCCATACCTTAGGAATGTAGGCCAAGTGTTTGCCTGAAGTGCCACGGCCCTTCATCGCTCGCCCACTCATTTATCCATTAGTCAACATCCTAAGGACTTCGGATAGTCGGGTTCTCCATAAAGCCCATCATGTTTCTCGAGGTAACTAGAAGCTCAAGGTTATAGTATCGATTGATAGACTTCGTGCTAAAGCCTACAAAAATCCCACGCACCCGAACCCTTTTCAGCACGTGGGCAGCTAAATTATCATAGAACTCTCATACCACACTTGTGGCGGCCGGTCTCGGAGGTTGGCACAGTGCCCTCCATCCCTTATTCGCAATGGTTTTGCAAAAGAAATCATCGGGGTGGTGAAACCCCTTCTCCTTGATGAAGGACCTATTCTTTGAGATGAGGCCGAATTTCTTGGCCGCACTCTCATTGACAAATTTATCCTGATCTTAATCATGAGAGGGCTCTTCATTTACCCTAGCTTCTTTCTCAGCTTAGTTTCCGCTTTGCCTCAACATCGGGCACTCTTGATGTGGCCTGCCTGGATGGTCGTCTAGGCTTTGATCACACTCTATTCGGCCTCCCAGGCCTTCTAACACCTAGTGTGATGAGCTCAACAAACATGCCAAATAAAACCACACAAAACTCACTTAGGCAAAATATCGAACACCTAGTGCACACACTGTTAGATGACGTTCTTGATTATATCTTGTGACTTCTTTGATCACCAACCACTCCTAAGTCCCTTCTCTAACACAAGAAACCCAAAAACAGGAATAAAAATCAAATCTATACCTAACTAACCCGAAAACCAGACTGTATGGAGGATGTCCAAATGAAGGTGAATACTAGGGTTTTTGGATTTAGGAACGTGATTAGGGCCTTGGAAGGTGCTAAGATCAGTTATGATAAGGTCATGAGGTTTAAATTGCACCAGAAACCTGAGAAAGACGGTTAGGGTTTCTCAAGGTTTCGAATGTGAGAATATGAACATTCCTATTCATAAAAACAGGGCAACGTCATGACGCGCAGCCAACATTGGCGACGCTCTCGAGCGCTCAACTCAGTTGCCAATTCCCAACGTCGCGACATTACAAAGAAGAAAACTCAACTTTTTGAAAAACAAATTTCTAAGCTTAAGAGTACTCACCTTTTTAGGTTCCACTCCTTGCCTAACCCCGGCTTCGATTGCCCAAGCTACCTCTCTATCGCCGCTTCGATCTCGGGGCCTGAGAACATAACGACTCGCATAAGTTATGGTCTCCGAGAAAATTTTCATCTCTAAAATAAACAACATGTTCAAAGCTAAACTAATGAATGAAAAACTTGAAAATGCTTGGGTTGCATCCCAAGTAACACTTTGTTTAATGTCGTTAGTCACTCTCGAATCTCACTGTTCCCACACTATGGAACCCGCACAAACTCCCTACTCTGCACTATTTTCTGCGGTGCTCGCATTTATGGGCCGCGCATTTCGCATGAAACTCGCCCCCAAAGTATGGCTTCAATCGTTGCTCGTTAACTTTAAAGCTCCCTTTCTCTGAGTGCATGATTTCCACCCCTCCATATGGAAAAACTTGAGTCACAATAAATGGTCCCGACCACCTCGACTTCAATTTCCGTAGGAAGAGCTTTGAGCTCGAGTTAACTAGGAGGACCCGCTTACTCCGGGCCAAACTCTTTCCTTACAATATGCTTATCTTGCCAAGCTTTCGTCTTTTCTTTATATATCTTCGCGTTTTCGTATGCCTTATTGTGGAACTCTTCTAATTCATTGAGCTGCAGTATGCGTTTCTCGCCGGCCATCTTACTGTCCATATTCAACTCCCGAGTTACCTAGTATGCTCTATGTTCCAATTCCACAAGCAAGCGGCACGCTTTCCCAAACACTAGCCTGGATGGTGACATTCCCAATGGTGTCTTGAATGTTGTTCCCATATGCTCGCAGCACATCATCTATCTTTTCGCCCAATCTTCTTCTCGATTTATTAACCGTTTCTCTAAGATAGATTTGATTTCTCTGTCTGACACTTCTGCTTGGTCATTAGTCTGTGGGTGGTATGCAAGTGTGCTCCGATGCCGAACACCATATTTTCTCAACAAGTTTGTTACAGAAATGTGTTCCTCCATCTATGATCAACGCCCGTCGAGTTTCGAACCGGGTGAATATATGACTGCGAAGAAAGCTTGCTACCACTCTAGCATCATCAGTTCGAGTAGGCATGGCCTCCACCCATTTGGAAACGTAATCTACGGCTAGGAGAATGTATAGGTTGCTTAAAGATGAAGGAAAGGGACCCATAAAATCCATCCCCCATATATCAAACAGCTTTAACTCTAAAATGGGTTGCAAAGGCGGCTCATCTCGTTTTGATATGCTCTCTATTCTTTGGCATTTTTCACATGTGGACACAAACTAGTGCGCATCCTTTAATAAGGTGGGCCAATAGAATCCGATCAAGTACCTTTGCAGTCGTTTATTTCCAAAAGTGCCCCCCACATGCTAGAGTGTGGCAGTGATTTAGTATACTTTCCACTTCCTCCTCTGGGACACATCTTTTTATCACCTGGTTGGTACAATGCTTATATAGAATGGCTCCTCCTAGTAGCAATGTTTCAAATTCAGGAAAAATTTCTTCTTCTCATGGATAACTAAACTCCTCTAAATGAGCACCCCCGCCACCAAGATTCACTAAATCCTCAAACCAAGGTACCGGTTCTTTGTCTTCAATCACCAAGAGCCGTTCATCAGGGAAATCATCATTGATATGACTTTCTTTTACCATCACCCTTCCAATCGTAAGACGGTCGACTACTAGATTTTCTGGCCCGATGCGTGTCCCAATATGGGTACTAATCAACAAAATTTTATAACCTAATAATTCATACTAGAGTAGCATAATTACTTATATAGTGTCTCTAGGATCGCCCATAAAGATGGGTTTTCTTCGTGGAAATGACTTACATGTTGAGGCTTAAATTGCGGATTTCATTTTAGTTATTGGGGTCAGTGGATAAGAGTTGGTTTTTACGGTTAAATCGAAAAATAAATGGATAAAAATATGGAAAGAAGTCCCTTGAAGTATCAGGACACTAGGATTAGGTTCCTTAGGCAAATGAGGGGTTTTTCGGGTATTTTCCTTGCATTGGGGAGATAACATATAGTTTTATCTCCCAAACCAATTCTTCATTTAGCTATAAAAACCGACCCTCATTAAATATCCTTGAAAATGGCATTCATTGCCCATTAATGGTCTCAGTCAATAAAAACATGTCTTCTTGACTCACCCTCCAATGGCTCATAAGTGATAACTAACAAACATCACTAGATCTAGCATTAAATATCCAATGAGCCCTGAAAGCTTACCAAATATCAACCATTCAAGGTGAATCGAAGGGATCAAAACCTAGAGTTGAAGGAAAGAACATTAACAACAGTGAATACCTACTTTGAAAACATGAAAACCCTTGGTTTGCCACATATTACTTTGTCCAGTGTCCTTCTACTTCAAGGAGGAAGGAGATTGAAATACTCATCCTTTAGAAATCCATCCCCCCATGGTGTTTGATAGTATAAAAGAGAAAGAAAATGAGGTAAATGAGAGAAAACAGAGCTTCTAAACAAGCTTCCCAAAAAACAACCTTTGATAAATCAAAAACTGTTTACTAAAGTTCTTACTGGGCATATATACCACCAAATTCAATACACTTACCAAAATGTACAAATCAAAACACTATTACATGTTATTACATGGGGAGAAATTGGGAAGAAATCAAAATGAGCTCAAAAAATCAAAGGTTGCAGGAAAGTTCGCAGGGAGTTTCGTAGGGTCTGCGAAATTTCGTAGGGGTTGAGAAATTTTGCAACCCTTGCGAAATTGGCAAGGTTGCTACTACATCTTCTGCTTTTGCTTTTGCCTTCTTCTATGCCTTTTAGCTTTTAACTACAGTAAGGTTCTTCATGCTTTGAGCTCAATTCCCTATCTTCAATATATATAGCCTTTGAAAACAACAAAACTTGCCACAAAATTTGATTAGTAGCCTTGTTAGGTCCTTAACATGTCAACTGGGTCAATTAGGTGGATTACTACACAAAAAGTGCTCAAAACATGGAGGTTAAGCACAGAAACAACACTATTCGGGGTAGTAATCACCCCCCTCTAATCGACACATTGCTAGTCCCTTAGCAGCAATGAATGAAGAATAAAGCAATCAAAAGCAAGATGAACTATATATATATCCACAAAAAAATAGTTTTCCAAATTCAATAATGGTGATAAAACCCAACCTTAAACAAAAGTCATCAAAATCCTGCCCAATGACTATCTCAAGAGAAGTATGTGCTATGAAAATTCAAGTATCAAAAGAATTTCAACTCCTAGAGAACCAACCTAAAACCTTCCACAAAAACCTAAGTGTTAACTTGATTAGTTTTCAAAAATAGTCTGTCAAACTGTCCTCTCAACCTAGCTCTTTTCTACACCTAGCAGCTAACCAACCTCAATAGGCCAGGAGCCTCATTTATTTCACAACCTTTTTTTATCATTGTAGGGGTGCAATGCTAAGGGTATCGAATTCACAATTGTCCATGTAACAGGGGTCCACCGATGACTCCCAACCAATCAAGGTTTAGGGCATCAAGTTATAAGGATTTTTCAACCACTAACTCGCATTTTTTGTCGACCTTTGGTGTTCGACACTCCAAAGACCTACAAATTGCTAAACCCACCTGTCACCCATGTAACGAGCAACAAAGTCATGACTCCTAAACCAATTGGCTTTAGGGCACCTGGCTTTAAAGACTTTATCATATATCCCTAACCGTGCCTCCTGCCTCTAAGGCAGTGTCACAATTTTCTTTTTTTTTTTTTTTTTTTTTTTTTTTTTTGAGATACATTGGTCTTTTTTTAGACTCATTGGTCTTTTTAGGGATCCCAACCTATTAAAGGTGGTCAAAGTACTAGGCCAGAATTTTGTAAGGCTTAGGAAGCAAGGCAGTTTTTCAGCTTATAATTGAAAACTAATGTACACAGTGTGAGGTTAGTTCAAAGTGGAAGAAGTAAGGTTGAAGACAAGAAGAGTTTCAACAATTCATCAACTTTTATAAGCATAACACCACTCTAAAATCAAAAGTATTGAGACAAGGCTTCAATTTCTCCCATTGTAGGCTGAGAATTACAAAAAACAATTGTAGGAAAACTAAGCAAACATGTATCAAACTATTCAAAAAATTATTCGAATCCAAAAAGAAGTTTGCTAAATGAGCAAATAAGACCTCCTTCCTTAACTCACCCCCAACCAAATTCGATATCGTCCTCAATGTGGTTATGGAATGGAAATTAAGTGGAGGAAGTGACACTCCTGGTGAAATGTGTAGACGGTGTTGAGAGGAGGAACCACATGAAACAGAAAAGAGATGAAAAGTAAGCAAAAATAAGCAAAATAGGTATTTTACTAGAATTTAAACTACAAAGATAAACCAATCACAGTTCATAAAATACCCAAAATATGAACAGCACAAAATATGATCATGCTACAAGCATGGAAAACAAAAAGATAAAAATAGTAGCTCTCAAGCATCTGCAGGCAGTCTAGGCAGTAGTTAGAGGATCATTAGCTGGTGAGGCTGCTACTGTATTTGAAGCAAAATGGCTAAAATATGCATATGGATGGATAGGAGACTTCTCAGGCTTTCCAAAGAGACCTTATTTACTCCATTTGGGCTTCAAATGATCAAGTTATGACTCTTGGTAGTTGAAGGAAAAATAGAAGAGAGGTTAAAAGTGACCAGTTGGATAATTTTGAAAATTACATCTTTATCATAATTTCTAAAGTGTTATTTCTAGATATATCTAGATTCTGCACTCTCTAATCTTTCCAACAAGACCAAGATCACCTAAATCGGAGTTCGGATGAAAAAGTTATGGCAAAAAAACTAGGGCTGTGAAAATTTCTAGGGGGGTTACGAGCGAAAATACTGCGAAATTTCGCAACCTATGTGAAAATTTGGTGAAATTCTGCAGTCGCAACCCTTGCAAATGGCGGTAGCTTTGCAATTTTTCTATTTGGACCTGCACAGCCTTTCCTCAAGTGAAAACAACCAACCCTGCAAGAAAATGAACACAAAATTCCAAATAAGAATAGGAAAGGAAATATGAGCTTAAAATTAAGATCAAATTAAGAGAGAAATTTAAGGAAAATTTGAATAATGTAAAATAATATAAAAAATACAAAAAAATGAGATGGACTTCCCATAGCCTCCCAGGAGACTGAGTCTACCCAATCCCAATTTTTCAAGCATTTTAAGGCTCAAGGAGGGTGAGCTCCTCCTTCTTTGGTCCAAAGGGGACTACGTATGGCTTGAGGTGGTGTCCATTCACTTTCAAAATTTGGTTTTCATTTGAACTAAGGAGTTCCACTGCTCCATTTGGATATACTTGATGAATGGTGAAGGGACCAATCCACCTCGACTTGAATTTTCCCAAAAAGATATGAAGCTTGGAATCATAGAGCATGACTTTATCTCCTTGTTGGAAATTTTTCCGAGCCACCATCTGATCATGCCTTTTCTTTGATCTTTCTTTAGAAATTTTAGAATTTAGGTGAGCATCGTTCCTTAGCTCCTCTTTCAACTTCTAGGCGCAATGTTCCTCCACAATAGTGTCAACTGTGCACACTCTAAGCCTTCTTCTTCTAGATGAACATGCTTTCAGTTTAAATGAAAGATGTTGAGCTCCATTGTCATGTCAGCCGGGCAGAGCTGTACGACCCCATTCCTATAGTCGATGATTGCATTTGATGTAGCCAAGAATGGTCTCCCGAGTAAGATAGGCACATAATTGGCTCTTGTTGCCACTGGCTCGGTATTGAGAACAACAAAGTCCATTGGATAATAAAAATTATCCACCTTCACCAAAACATCTTTAAATATGCCTTTAGGAATTTTCACGGATCTATCTGCCAAAGATAAGGTGATGGTGGTAGGCTTCAACTCTCCCAATCCCAATTGCTTATAGACTGAGTAAGGTAACAAGTTTACACTGCTCCCAAATCCAACAATGCTTTTCTACACAAGTTCCTCCACCCTTTACTAAACTAGGACACTCTGACTTTTGTACTTCACTGAGTTCGTGACTATACGATGGAACCCACCCGCTTCACAAAGGTTTTCTTAATCACATTTAGTCCTCTTTTACAAAGGCACAAGTCTTTTAGAAATCTAGCATACGTTGACTCGTCGATCATGATCAGAAGAGGAATATTGACTTCACTCACTTTCAAAGACTTCAAAAATCTCTGATGAGTCAGACACTCCTTTTTACCTCTGAGTGCTTGAGGAAATGGTGGAGGCATACCTTTCATCATGTCTTTTAATCACACATCTCGCAGCCTCTCATCTTCTCCCTTCTTGGCTCTCACAACAACCTAGCATTGGTCGCTCGACTCTCCTACCACTTCTCAAGGTGATAACTGCTTTCACCTCATCAATCTTAGGAGTAGGTTCACTGGCATTGGCTATCTGCTGGGTTTGTGAAGGAAATTTCCCTTTTTCTTGCACTTGGTGCCGATTGCGAGCCTTGAGACGGAGTAATCGCAAGCTGTCTATTTTATGAGCAATGTCATTTTGGAGTCCATCTATTCTTTTGTTCAGAGTGCTTCCACAATATCAATTCTTTGATTCAACTGAGCATTGATTGCTTTTTGCTCTTCCACAAAATCACCTACCACTTTGCTCAAGTTTAGGATGGCTTTGCTCAACCCGGAGAAGTCGAATCGTGGTCGAGGCCTGTCATGGGTTACATACCGTGGTGATAAGGCATATTGTGAGGTTTTGGGCTTCCAGAGAGATTTCGTGATTTCTCCAACTAGCTAAAAGGCTGGTGCATTAGTTGATGGTTTGAATTGACTAACAACATTTGCTTGATCCATAAACATCTCCTCATTGATGGAATAGTCGGACATTGTTCTCCCGTGATGCTCAAGTGATCGACAAATAAAACATGGCTTATTTGGTATAGGAATCTCAGTCACTACTTACACCTCATGCAGTTTTCTCATTTCCAGTTCTTCCAACCTTCTAGCTAAGGTTGAAACTTTGGCCTTCATGTATACGTCCTCCGGAAGAGAATACATGGCACCCCTTGTACTGGATTGAGGTCTCATTCTTTCCATTCCTCGGGTTGGGGCTCATCCCAACCTTTGATACTCGCCTACATAACTCAGAAATTTAAAGCTCTTCAGATATTTGCTCAGTTCTCCACATAGTCTCTAGTGGCTGCTTCCATGGCAAGAGAAATTCCATCATAAAATAGCCGACCAATGTACCCAAGTGTCAAAACCCATGGTGAGGACAGTTATTTATCGTTCCGTATATATCTCCCAAAGATGCATAGAATTTTTCATTTTCAATGGCTCAAAAGTTGGAAATCGCTTCTTCTGCTTCGTTTGTTCTATGAGTGGAAGAATTTCAAAAACTCAACATGCATTTCAGTCTAGTTTCCAAATGCTCCTGGCCTTGGGGAGTCGAGCTAAATTTTTGCTTTATCCTTCAATGTGACAGTGCTTAAGCTCACAAATCCACAAGGGCGCCTCCTCCTCGAATGTGTTGCATACCTCTTCAAACTCCCTTATGTGTGAATAGGGGTTCTCACTCTCCATGCCATAAAAAGTGGGAAGGAGTGGCACAATGTGAGGCCTAATGACCATCTACTCAATTGGAGGCACTATGCAGGAGGGTGCACTCATCCGAGGAGGGTGTATGTGGTCCCTCATGGATCTAAAATACTGGGATTCTTTCCACCCCTCGTCGACTCGCCGTTTTAGGTGGAGGTTCCATTAGGTTTAAATTCAGGTTCAATTTAGAATTTGATTCCTGTGGAATGCTAACTTTGACTAATTTGCCTTCTGAATTTCTAATCCACAGGAACATAAACTCCTACAAGAAAAACATGACAACACCAAAGAGGAAAAAAACCAATTCTACCAAAAGGATTAATGTTAGCTAAAAAAATTAAGCAATGAAATGAAATTAAGTAAACTAACAGTAAATTGCTAGAAAAAAAATGATAGGAGAAAATTTTCACTAGAGCTTGTGATGAGGATCAGAAGTATTCAGTACATTGTCATTTGCACTATGGCACCATCCCCGACAACAGTATTATTTGATTCATGTCCCAACATGGGTACTAATCAACAAAATTTATAACCTAATACCTCATACTAGCGTAGCATAGCTACTATAGTATAATGGTTCTAGGATCGTCCATAGAGATGGGTTTTCTTCGTGGAAATGACTTACAATAAGGCTTAAACCGATGATTTCATTTTGGATATTGGGGTTGTGATAAAAAGAGTTGGCTTTGATGGTTAAAACTGAAAATAAAATGGATAAAAATATGGAAAGAAGTCCCTTGAAGTATCAGGACACTAGGATTAGGTTCCTTAGGCAAATGAGGGTTTTTCCTGGGCTTTCTCGCATTGGGAGGATAAATATATAGTTATCTCCCAAACCGATTCTTCATTTAGATACAAAAACTTACCTCATTAAATATCCTTGAAAAGGCATTCACGCCATTGTCTCAAATAAGAAAAACATGTCTCCTTCAATGGCTATATGATAACTAAACGAACATCACCGATCTAGCATTGGCATCCAATGAGCCCTGAAAGCTACCAAATATCAAAACTATCCAAGGTGAATCCATGGATCAAAACCTAGAGTTGAAGGAAATAACATTAATAACAATGAATACTTGCTTTGAAAACGTGAAAACCCTTGATTTTCCATAGGTTACTTTGCCCAGTGTCCCTTTACTTCAAGGAGGGAGGAGATTTAGCCACTCATCCTTTGAGAAATCATCCTCAGAGGGTGTTTGGTTAGTGAGAAAAAGAGAAATAAAATGAGAGAAAATGAGAGAAAACAGGAGCTTCTCAAACAAGCTTCCCAAAAACAACTTTGATAAATCAAAAACTATCTACAAAGTCTTCATTAGGATATTATATACCACCAAATTCAATACAATTCTACCAAAAATATACAACCAAAAAACACTATTATCGTGGACACCCCAAACTGAGGATCGCATGACTTGAATTCAATCAACCCGCGGAAAGACCTGCGGGGTGTCGAGTAACCCGACACCACACCACCGTGGTGTGATGCCTCAAACCCAAGTCAAATTTAGAACAATTCTTTTTTTTTTTTTTTTTTTTTGCTCATCGGGTCAACTCACGCAATGTGAGATTTTTGTTCTATCACCTCGCGCCAGCGCGCTTGATCGCACGCAGTGTGCCTATTGAGCGCGAGCTGGTGTCAGTCGTGCACTCTGGAAAATTTTTCCATTTTTTGCACAAGAAAAGGGTTAAAATTTAACTCATAAAAATTTTGAGTTGTATGAATTGCAGTGGTCTAGGCTACTACATTTATGGAGTAAAAAGGAGGCTATTGGAGATAAAAAAATATGGTGTGTTGAGGAGGAAATTTTTTTTCTGGGTTTTACAGTGTGTAAAACTGGAAAAAAATAAATAAAATAAATTTTAATAAATTTATTTGTTTATACCGAAATGAAAAAAATTAGCTATTTTCCAAAGAGTTGGAAAGAGAAAAAAAAAAAAGGCAGGCAAGCAGTCGGGTCGCGCCATTTTGCACTTGGTCACGACAGACAAGCAGACTTGGTCACGAGCACAAAGGCACTATATCGTGATTACTGTGGCGCCAAGAACAGCGCGTACGGGACAGGACTCACAAGTCGACTTCTAGTCGTGCAAGGCGTATCGATATGTTATTTCTGTCGATAGCTTGGGCAAATGAGACGAGATTGCCCTAGGAGACAGAGGTCTCATGGTACTGCAGGCTGAGCATACAGAGCAATTGGATATGCAGGGTACGTTTCTACTCTTGCACTTGTTGACTAGAGTAGCATTTAAATTGGATGCATCATATTCATTCATTAACACATCTTCAGGTGATAGGATTCGGGACTTAGAGGTTGAGGCCTTTTATAGCCATGTGTGGATGTTCTTCCCTAGGATGTGGTGAGAGCTAATGATAGGTCGGAATTGTGAGTTAGAGATCTCAGATTCCTTTCATGGTGGACCCCATGGGGATCACATCAGCCCGGGTGTGGGCACTGGTGACATCTCGTCGAGCCCGTGTGGGTGCATGGTATGGTCATTCCAATGAAGACTCATAGCTCAAATCAGAAATGAAGAGTAATTAATGTGTGGGGCAAAGCAAGAAGGGGTCGCATCCCCTCAGTGAAAAAGCCCGGAGTTAGTGATGAGACCCACTAAGAGATCCGAAAGGTCCTGTGGTGTAAGAGACCCGGGAGATATCCCGAATTTCGTGGGTGTAAGAGACCCGGGGAGATGTCCCAAATTTCTGTGTGGGTGTAAGAGACCCGAGGAGCTATCCCGAATTTCTGTGTGGGTGTAAGAGACTCGGGAACAAATTTCTGTGTGGGTGTAAGAGACCCGGGGAGCTATCCCGAATTTCTATGTGGGTGTAAGAGACCCAGGAAGATATCCCGACCAGGGTGTAAGACCTAGTGTGACGCCCTAACCCCAAGAAAGGGTGTCAAGTGGAAATACTTTCTTCACGCATAAACTTTAAGCCAGTTCATTCATATAACAGAACATTTAACTTGTATTATATTCTCAGAAAGCAGCAGACATAAAATATATATACAAGCTCCATATATGAAAATGTTCAACATTTACAATATTTACATCAAGCTACAAAATTTCATATACAAAATATACCTAAAGGTCTTCCAAAGGCACCTATTGATGCGTGCCTTTGACCGCCGACGTAGACGTCCTGGCTCTCTGGTTTCCTTCGTACCTACATGGATTGAACAACGCGCTGCCTTTACGCCACGACTAATTCACATGGATGACCTTCAACTAAGGGTCACCACACTTCTATACAAAATGCATGTAAACACATAACATTTACGTATTCTTATTTATTTTCTCATATATATATATATATATATATATATATATATATATATATATATATATAGGTATATATATATATATATACATTTCATAACTAGCTTACTTATCACTTCATCTTCCATATCCTTCATGTCATCTTGTACTTACTTCTTGTTCTTGAAACTATATACTATCATCGCATAGCATATGCTTCTCATATCATGTCATATATTCTCTCCATTCTTACTTGTATGACACTATTATTTTTATGTTTCATGTCCGTACATAAACCTTAGAAGTGGGATATGCAAACTATAAGGGGCCCGGTTGCGCTGTACTCACCGTATGAAACAAGGTCTATAAGGCCCAAGGCGCCGCGATTACAGTCGACAATGACCATCTATAAGGTCCCGAAGGCGCTGTGGTGACCCTTTCGGGGCCACCCGTGATCCAAACAGGATCTATTTCATCGACCCAAACGGGGCCTCGATATCATAACTTGTATGTTGTAGACTTGTTTTTCCCTAAAAGGCATGCCCATCTATCCTCTACTGTGTCTCTCCCAAGCATAATCACGCGTATTTTGTGATGCTCGCATATATCTCAGCCCCGAATAATTATTGTCATTCGGTAATCATATGTGATATATATATATATATATATATATATATATACAATCATTTCTTCATATCTCATTATATGCATACATAACTATGCTTACCATGTATGCTTATGAGCTATTTATGAATTCATAATAGGGTTTGCTAATATGGAACAACAATGGTTACCTGCAGGGCCTACTGTTTTCTGCTTTACTTCTGAACTAATATGAGTTCCACTTTATCAATCTATCTTATAGAATGGATCTTGACCACTGGTTTTCCATAGAGTCCAAGAACACCCAAATCGAGCTGAACAGGAGTTATGACCTTCCCGGTTGGAGCTGCTTATCGCACGAGTCAAATCCTGAACTCCGCCGAGCTGACCTGACTCGGTAAGTCGGTCTAACACCGTTCTGGACATCTAATATCCTCATCAGGTATGAATGTATTCTTGACTCAATGGGCTTTCCATAGAGTCCAAGAACACCCAAATCTGAGTTCGAACGAAGGAGATATGACCTTCTCGGGCTGGAGGTCATACGAGGCAACCCGAATCGGTCACGAGCTGACCTGACCTAAGTGAGCCTGGTCTAACACCTCTCATCTTACACCCAATACCCCTCATCAGGGTATATGAATGCATTCTTGACTCCAAATGGTCTTTCCATAGAGTCCAAGAACAATCTCGAATCGAGTTTGAACGAAGGAGTTATGACCTTCCGGCTGAGGTCATACGTGAGTCAACCTGCATGCTCTGACCTGACTATCCGAGTCAGCCGACTCGCCGAGCTCTATGGCTGAGCTAACCTCTGGCTGAGCTGACCTCTGACTATTGACCTCTAGTAGCTGACCTCTACAGGATGAGGCCTCTGACTCAGCAGATGTGAGGTCTGTCGATCGGCAGATGAGGTCTGGCTTCTACTCCACAGATGAGGTCTCGTTGCACCTCTCGCAGTGACAGCCCACCACCTTCAGATAGAGTCTCGCTGACCTCTAGCTGTGGATGAGGTCCCACAGACCTCAGATGAGGGTCCCTGGCACCTCACAGATGAGGTTCATGCCTTTGTAATCTCCTCGCCCATTACACTGCCTTCTCGTATAAAAAGACCATAAACTTGCCCACAGAGGTCCAAATTGAGTAAAATTCAAAAATCCTAACATCAAGTTCACTTGATGGCAATTTACTTTGAAGGAAATACTGCCAAATTCCTTTCTTTCTGTCCTAAAACCCATTCTAAGGTCCAGCTACTGCATGATCAAAATAGGAAATTTCGGTCTAACTTGCAACTAGACCCTTCCCAAAACATTACTATTGGAGCCTTAGAACTTTTCTCAACTCAACCCTAACAAGAAATGAGTTTGAGAGCTTCCAAACCCAAACCATACACAAGAAAAGGTTCCAAACCATGTATCTAACCTTTCTAGACCAAAGCTACACAAATCCATACTATTATACAAAAATCGACACTTTTCCATACGGAACTTAACAAGTCCCATACAACCCAAGACATGTATCCATACAAAAACACTAGACTTCCATACCTGTGATCTTCTTTTTCCCCTTCCTTCTTTCTTCTCTTCTCTTCTTCTTTTTCTTCTTCTTCCCGCTGCTCTCTTTCCAAGACAAAATGAGGATAGTTATCTCGGGTCTTATCCTTATTTGATCTTATCCCTTTTATTTCACTTCGTCCTCCAACTCTTCTAATATTTGCAAATCAATTTATGATATTTGCAATAGCCTTCAGGCAATCTTTCTTATTATTTTTAATTTCACTTATGCATATTCCTACTTTTTGCTTATCTTTATTTTATTCGAAAAAGAGGTAACACTATATTTTTGCTATAATGCTGCAAACATGTTATAAAACCGTTAGGGTATAATCAGTGTTACACACAGGGAGCCATCTCCGACTTCGTGGTGGGTATAAGCAGAGACCCGGAGCTATGGGCCCTTGAATTTCCTGTGGTGGGATGTAAGAGACCCGGAGATATCCCACTTCTCGTGGTCGGTGTAAGAGACCCAAAGGAGTTATCCGAAATTTTGTGTGGGTGTAAGAGACCATGGAGTTGTCTCGAAATTTCAGGGTGCAAGAGACCTGCGGAGATATCCCAAATTTCATGTGGGCGTAAGAGACCGGAGACATTCAAAATTTCGTGGTGGATGTAAGAGGCTCGCAAAGGTGTGCCGAAGTTCTATTGCCCAAGAGAGAAAACACACGATCATATTATCACGAAGACTTGTAGTTGGAGCGATAGGAGTCGGAGTGACTCGAGATGAAACATATGGTCAAGTTATCACTTTAGACTAGAGTTGATAGATAGGGTCGTGGCGCGACTCGAGACGCCAGAAAACACACTCATTGTTAACAGCAGACTTAGAGTTGGTTTAGACAGGGAGTCTGAGTGACTCGAGATTCGATACCCATTGGAAATTTCATTGCGTTGGGTGGTTTAAAGGGCTCGTATATGGATGTCATTCACATTATGGATTAGTTGATTCATCCATCGATTGTAAGTGATTGCACCTTGGGAAGGTCTGCCGCACACCAAGCAGGATTGTGTAGGTTACATGCACATGGTTGATGCGATGTGTGAACTTAGATGAAATTCTTTAAGGGGGAGAATGTGAAACCCCGAGAAAATCCAATTTTCTGCAAAAGGGCAAAATGGTCATTTCGGTAAAACTAAAATTTTCTAGATCTCGATGACTAAACGAACTTCGCTGAATCGTCATTAAATCTAGCTACCACGGCCGACTTCGGGTCGAATTCGAGATGGGCCGAATTTCACGCTTCGAGGCAATGAGGTCAAGTGTCAGAAACTGTTTGAGATATGTATGTGACAAAGTCAAATACCTACTACATGTACCCATGTGACACATGTTGCATGAGGGAGAGAGGATGAGATGGATGGTCAGATCAGCCAAGTGTCAAAAATAAAGAAAAATGAATACATCGGGAAATTATTGAAATGTAAATGAGAATAAGACAAAATGCAAATAGTGATCTTCTTCAAATGAAAGGAGACCAAAACATGCTGGCTAGAATTTCGTGGCAATAGTTGATTTTGAGGTTTTAGAGAACAAAGGAAAAGTGTGTGTGCAGTGGCGGTGGTGGTGCAAAGTAAGAGAGCTCCTTCTCTCAGATTACTGGCTCGGACCGCGGTTTCGACGAGCAAAGGAAGCAAAGTCGATCTACTTATGTGAGGGCTATGCGCGGACACTGACATTTGGTGGAGTTCCAACAACTCCAAGAGGTAGGATCTTTCCTACTTGTGTGTTATTATTTGGCTACGCCATATGAATGGTTAGATATTCGCAGGCTTGATTTAGCCGTATTTTCGTCTCAAACCTTAACCGAGCGGAGAAAATCCCTATTGTGTGTGGCCGTGAATGTGCGTTTCGACCCGAGGGTTTCATTGTTCTTGAATAGCTGTGTGGATTTCTTTATGTGGTTTGGGTGATTCAAAATGAATTGCTTGATTTGTTAATTACTCCATGAGCTAATTTTGGTGTTATTGTTGTAATTTGAATAATATGATTTACGTGGAGTTAATTATGTTAGTATATACATGTTTTTATATATTAAGATGAGTTGTTGGGATTGGCATGTATGTAAATTTGTTAATATATGTGTAAATGATATATTGGCATGTGTGGCTTGAAATGGCATAAATGTGTTTCATATATGCACCAGGTAACCTAACGTTTGAGTGCACAGATGAAAGAAAATAAAAGGATGTTTTTTACTCAAGGCTGGGCTTAGGCATGCGAGGGAGTCAAATGAGGACTCTCCGAGATTAACTGGATCGGGTATGTAGACATTCAAGTAGGATCATGTATTTGCTTGAGTGTGTGTTTATGTTAAATTATCGCATGTGCATTTAGCGGAGTAACCCATGTAAGAAATTATCAACACAAGATCGCTTCACCCCGCCAAGGGATCACTATTTCCAAGTGATACTGAAACAGACAGTGGTGACTCGCAAGCCACTAGAGGTCACATAAGGAAAGTCTGGATTGCGGGCCTTGTATTTTCATTCAGATAACATGTATTAAAATCTGTAAATCTTAATATATGTTTCAAGAAATAAGAGTGATGTTTCAACTCTTGAAACTATTGGTATATAGTTGATGTGATTTTGTGAGATATAGCCTAAGGCCATTATTTTATCAGATGTGGACCCCTGTGTGGGTCATTGTAAATTATTGGGACAGTTTATCTTTTGGGGTAGAGTTCCCGCATAAAGGAGACTCACTCGATTTTCACAGCAGGCTCTGCCACTACCAACATCCAATTTAGTATTTCTCGTTGTGCTGATCGTTATCAACTCCGACCTCATTGGGGCGCTCGCCTGGGAGGGATCTTTATCGCGACTGTGGCCCTTCGTATTTCTCCCGCATCACGGCCAGCATTAGTTCCGCTGCTATCGCGACCATGAATTTCCGTCACACCCACTCATTGAAGATCTCCTGCCGCGACAAAGAACCAAATGAGTAGTAGCCCCATTCTTTCTCTTTTCCGCACTTCCAATTTTCTTTCCTAGATTTCATCGATCACTTCATCAAGCTCAGATAATTTCAGACTAACAGTATAGTGTCCGGGAAAATATCCACACCATACTAAATCAGTCTGAAACTAAGTTTTTATTACAAAACTTATTATTTACATAGCAAAACTAGACATTAAGTCCAAAATAGTACAAAATATAGGAACTGACCACAACCCGGCCTTTTTCCCAATAATCCTCATATATGCTCACCTCCTGACACTCACCATGAAATATGTTTACTCCACGACGGCAGAGCAAACGCCCAAGAGAGAAGTTTCTCCTACAAGGGCCAATTCCCACCCAAATACACATGCAATCTATTACGCTAAACATCCAATCATATTCCTATATGGAATATTCATGATATGCATGAGATGTGACTCTTCATGCCCACAACCCGAGTCCCAACCGACTCCCTCACACTTAGAATTCCAAGTGTGAGAACTTAGTCATTAGTGTTTCACCCAATGACTTAACCCATTGGACCAACCTCCAATACTCATCTGAATTTTATAAAATCCCGTGTGTTTATTTATGGGCTACGTATTTTTGGGTTCTCACCGTAGGAACGTCGCACGCCTTCTCAATATTTTACGCCTTTCGATCGACGGTGATCATGTCCTAACCACGTAGATTTGGGTCTTTCTACCCCTGAGGGGATTCACCCAATTTGCTACGCCTAACACACGCATATCTTTTTTTTTTTTTTTTTTATACCACCGTGAGTCTCAATTTGGACGCTGTCCGTTTTGAGCTAACCACACATTCACCAAGAATGGTGAATTAACCATCACTATGCACCTACACTCGACTCGACGCGATGTCCTCGTGCATATGAAATGTAGTATGCCTCATATATGACATGCATTATTTCCATTCATAATGTCAACACATCAAACGAGCATGCATCAACATAGTATTTCATTATCAACAATAGCACGCAAAAGTCCCTTAACTTGGGACTTCAATCCAACGAGGCACCACCCTACTCAACATTCAAAATACGCAACAAAACAAAAAATAAATAAATTTTTTTTCTAGAACTGGTCCTCTATCATGATGTAGGTGTCTCTCAAGGCACGGATACCCCGCCGCGACTCAGCGCCCGTCATGTTCCCAAGTCCCCACGCGCTGGGCCATGTCTTGTTGCGTCGCGACTCGAGTGTCGGGCTCGACTACGCGTGCGCCTGGAGTGTCGCCCACGGCCCGCTGCTATGCTAGGGTCGCGACCCGCTGTCCAAGGACTAAAAATCAATTTTCTACACGCTTTGACTCCGTAAGGCTCAATTCCGAACATTTCTACCATCGATCCCAAAATTTTAGGACTGAACAACAGGGCCATTCACAGCCCCGGGGAACCTAAAACTACTCCATTATATGGCTTTTAAGCTACGAATAAAAACCGAGTAGGAAAAATCCCCTACCTCTCAAAGCTTGGCAAAAATCCCATATTTTGGTCTCTATGCGAAGCCTCATCACGTGACAAACTTTTGCCTCTTGATCCGACTGGGGCACGATCCGATCATCGCCAAATCCAAAAGAGCGGAGCTTCTCTCTCCTCCTTCTCTTTCCCTCTAATTTCCTCTCCCCCACCGAAATTTGGTCTAACTTGGTCAAGTGGGATGTCCTCTTTGCCACATGTCACTCCCTCATTGGTTCACTCTTCCTAACCTTATCTTCTTATCCACTCATTTGGATTTCCTCCCTATCAATTCATGACACATGGCCATCCTTGAACTTTTGTTTGACTTACCTCATCATTTGACACATGGCTCAGTGTGAGCCATCCAACTAAGTGTCATGTGTCACTTGCTAGCCCCGGTGCCTCGAAAAACGTGAAATTCTTACTGTCGAAATTCGACATGGTAGCTAGATTTCGCGAGACGATTCCAACAATGAAGTCCGTTTTTTCATTCGAGATCTAGAAAATTCCAGGTTTTAAACTAAAATTACCATTTTACCATTTTTCAGAAAAATTGAATTTTTCTCGAGTTTTACAATTACATACTATTACATGGGGAGAAATTGGGAAGAAATAAAAAAGAACTCAAAAAGTCAAAGGTTGTAGGAAAGTTCAGTAGGTCGCAGAAATTGGCAAGGTTGCTACCATCTCTCGCTTCGCTTTTGCCTTATTCTATGCTCTTAGCTTTTAACCCGCAATGTGCTTCATGCTTTGAGTTCAATTCCTATCTTCAATATATATAGCCTTGTAAAAACAAATAAAAACTTGCCAAAAATTTGATCAGAAGCCATGCTAGGTCCTTAACATGTCAATCAATAATTAGGCAAAATTACTACAAAGAGTGCCTAAAACATAGAGTGCCATGGGTATGCAACACTATTCGTAGTAATCACAAATTCCTTCTTATCTTTAATTTCCAAGTCAAACTCTTGTAGTAGTAACACCCACCTTATCAGTCTCTGTTTCGCGTCCTTCTTAGTCATCAGGTACTTTATGGCTGAGTGGTCGGTGTGCACTATTACCTGTTATCAATCAAGTACGGTCGGAACTTGTCAAACACAAACACAATAACCCAAAGTTCTTTTTCAATTGTTGCATAATTTAGTTGCGCATCATTCAACGTCCAGCTCGCATAATAGATAACCTGAAATGTTCTTTCCCTTTTTTTCCCCAATACTACCCCTACTACGTAGTCGCTCGCATCACACATTAGTTCAAAAGTGAGATTCCAGTTCGGTGCTACTACAATAGGTGTTGATACCAATTTCTCTTTCAAAAACATGAACGCTTGATACCGATCAAACTCAAAAAGGCGCCTCCGAATGTGCGCATTTAATAGTGGGCTTGGCTATTGTGGAGAAATCCCGTGAATCTCTCTTTGTAGAATCCCACATGACCCGGGAAGCTCCTTTTCCTTTTAACAGGATGGCGGTGGTAGTTTCTCTATTGTCTCAACTCTTGGCTTTATCTCCAATTTCTATTCCTCTTCTCGTGATCCGATGCCTAATTGCTAGTTCATTCACCATGAAGTGGCCCTTTTCCCAATTCAGCACAAGGTTAGTTTCCTCACATCTTATTAGTGCCTGTCTCAGATTCTCAAGACGATTGTCAAAGGACTTCCCTAGCACCAAGAAATCATCCATGAATACCTTAATGGTTTTCTCGACCATGTCTGAGAATATAGCCATCATGCAACGCTGAAATGTGCCCGGTGCGTTACATAGTCTAAACGACATTCGCCTAAAAGCGAACATACCATACGGGCACATGAATTTTGTTTTCTCTTAGTCCTCCGGTGATATAGTAATCTGGTTATAGCTTGAATACCCATCCAAGAAACACACACTCTCATGCCCTCACAAATTCTGGGCCTAGCATCTCGATCTAAGAACATACTGGAAATATCCTTTATGGGTGCCTTATTTAATTTATGGTAGTCTATGCAAACTCTCCACTCTGTAACTGTTCGAGAAGGAGCTGGCATTATTCTCACCTATCACCGTGGTTCCTCCCGAACAACTCGTGACCGGGCTTACCCACAAACTATCTGAGATGCGGCAGATCACTCCTACATCTAACCACTCAATACTCTTTCTCGACCACCTCCCTTCAGCTGTCGCAGTTGAGTCTCCTCTAAGCTCCACGAAGGTCTGTGCCCATCCTCTACTAGATCCGGTGCATACACATGGATGGGCGGATCCCCTTCAAATCACTGTGAGACCATCCGATAGCATCCCTCAGTGATCCTCGGGCACTCTCAAAAGCTTCTTCCACCGCGCGAGATGGTGATATGATTACTGGAAGAGTAGAGGATTCCCCTAGATAAGCATACCTCAAGTGACTAGGTAGTGGCTTTTGCTCCAGCTGCGTGGTCGCAACCGAAGGTATCGTTTGAGTGTTCTCTCCCAATCCAAGCCAATACTTCCTTCTATTCGGCTTGAAGGAGTCCATCCACTTCACATACTCTTTGGCCTCTTCACTTAGTTCCTCCTTAACATTATGCACAAGGCTAGCCTCCAAAAGGTCAGTCAAACCACTTTGGCTAGGCACTATAGCCTCTATTGCCTTTATCATAAAACATGCATCGCTCTCTGCTGGATGCCTCACAACATTAAATACACTGAATCTGACCTCATCGTCCTGCACTCTTAATTTCAGTTCTCATTTTTGCACATCAATCATAGCCCTACCAGTCACTAGAAATGGCCTACCTAGTATAATGGGTATCTCTTTATTTTCTTCCATGTCCAACACTATGAAATCAATTGGGAAGATAAACTTGGTTTCACCTTTTACTAAAGACACTTCTATCACTCCCCGAGGATGTTCAATGATCTATCCCCACCAAGGTGGTAAACTGGCTGTGGGTCTAGCTTCACTCTTAACCCCAACCATCCGAAAATGGATAAAGGTGTGAGTTTAATACTGGTCTCAAGTCACATGTGGCTCTTTCAAAGATCGAAGTTCCCTATCTCACATTTTTTCGGGATCGTGAAGCCGCTAGGATCCTTCACTTCTGCGGCAATTTCCTCCAAGTATAAGACGCACTCCTGGACAAGATTCACTATCTCAAAGTCTGATAACCTTTTTTTTCTTGACAGTATAACTTTCTAAGTAAATTCGACATAGTCGGGCACCGTTTCTAATGCATCCGCAAACGGGAATGTTGAGATGCGCTTAAACACTTCCATGAATTTGGTAAATTGCTTATCTAGTTTGTTTTTCTTCAAACGCCTGGGGGATATGGACTCAAAAGTGCAGGGATTCATCTATAACTCGCCCGATTCTCGCCTCCCATTTCCTCCCGCTCTCTTTATCGATTTCTCCCCTTGGGCCGCCTCCTCAGATCTCGATCTTCAACGAACCTGGCCTGATTACTCCCGCCAACTTCTCTTACTACTAGTGGTTGCCTGATATAGCTAGCTCATTACCACTTCTTAAGGTGATAGACTTAACATGTTCCTTACCTTCACCTCTATCTCTAAATTGCTTGGCAAAGAACCTTGCTGCCTCTTAAACAATAGATTGGCCATTTGGCCCATTTGCACCTCCAGGTTTCTCAATTGCGCTGCTTGGTTATTCAGTTGGGTTGACTAATTCTTCATATTCGCCTTTGTTTCATTCATAAAGGCTGTATAGGAAGTAAGCATTTGAGCTAATGCTTCTTCCAAATCCATTTTTTCTTTGGCCAGGGTCAGTTGCTCACTGGGGGAGGTAAGTATACTATTCCTCGATTGTTCTCCATCCATAGTTCCTCGACTATTCCGACATTCCGCCAAATTTTGGCCCCGATTCCGGTTCCGATTCGTCTCCGACCATGATTAAATCTTGACATCGAGTTCGCCCCATCATTATCCGGCCCACCTGCATTCCAGAAGACTATGCTACCCTCCACATGACTCATATCTCCCAAGGATTAAATAATAGCATTTCCAAAGACCTTACCGTCTCAGAATTGTCTCTTCCTGGGTGAGTCAGGCAACATGATTTACCAAATTGCACAAGACCTCCATGTCTTCTCCTCCCACGCTCTTCCTGTGATCATCCTCCTTAGGCCACGGGTTACTAGTAGTCATGTCCTCTAGATTCCATATGCTTGATTTGTGTCTTTTCGTCAACGCACTCTCCCGCCGAGGCATCTATAACTGCTTCCGTATAATCACTGCACTATCAGGAAAAGGTGTTGACTTGCATCCATCTAGTCACCGCATTTAGACACTTCCTACCAGCCATGAAATCTCTCCAGCTTCACAATGCCTAAGTTCTCCTTCCAATCCATTCTAAATGTGTTAATCTCTCAGACCAACCGCGGCGATCTTAGAGGGCTGAAAGAACTTGGTCAGAATTTCATCAAATCATCTACGAGGTAATGGAATCGTGGTTGGCCTCAGTCAACCTTTTGTTTCAGCTCTATCACCCAAATGAGAGCTTATGAACAATCTCAATCTTAACACTCCCTCTTCATTACTCCATTGTATTTGACTATGTCGCATACTTCAACGAAGTTTGTCAAATGCATGTTCAAGTTCTCACTTGGCAGTCCATGGAAAGGAATGTTCTAAAGCATTTAGTGTTACTATTTTCAGCTCAAAATTGTTCGCTTGAATGGGTGGTCTTCGGTCAGCGTACCGAACCATCGTAGGTGATAAAGTGAACTCCTCTAGCAACATAAACTGATCATCTAGTCAGAGCAATCCACCCGGAGCATGATCCTACCATTATTCCCATTTTGTCCCTTCATGTACTCGCTTTGCTCTTTGGCCCCGATCTTGCTTTTCCGATTCTACATGACTCCGTGATTCCTTCGTGTGCTTCTCTCTTTGTTCTCTCAGATAATCGTGTAAAGGTTCTCTCTCGCCTCGTGGATCAAACGGGAGTAGTTCAACTTGACCTCGTCTTCGCATACACACACATTAACCTTTACTACAATCACACGCACAAACATAGAGACCAAATTACAAGAACTTGTGTAACCAAAATAGAATAAAAAATATATATATATTTCCAGAATAATATCTAACTGAGCTATTGTTAATATCAACACGAAACTTCTCCCTAGCAACGGCGCCAAAAACTTGATGGGTTCGGAATAGGTTATGTAAAATTGGTGTGAACATGTAGGCCCGTACGCGCAAGTATACGCAACGAGTTTACGTAATATAATGGCTTGTCAAGTGTCATTCCCACAAGGAGAAGTGTGTGGAATATCGGATTTGGCTCTAGAGTATATCTAGATCTCAAAGTCGAGTGAATTACTACAATATGATGGGAAATTTATCCTAAACAAATTATTTACTCAATTAATGGGGGACGAGGGTTTTGCCTCTCCTTGTCACATTCAATGGATTATAACCTACAAATTTAGTTTATCCAATATATTAACGGATTCACGAATGGCGTTGATCGCGCCTATGAGATATCCTCTCCCTGGAGGTATATTCGCCTATCTCACTAGTGGGGTTGATCGCATCTCTGCATCAACCCTTAACTCCGAGATGCTTAAGAATGAGAACCCTAATCGCCACACCTTGAACCAAGAGATCTCTACTCCTCGATTGACCAAGTGTCACTCTACCCGGATCCCCAGGAACCTTTATCTCTCGATCTCAGATTCCTGACATAAACATGTTGATGTTGGCCAAACACCACCATATAGGTAATTAACAGAGCATAGAGCAAGTGATGACCGATCCATAGATATACTGAATAACACTTAATAAAAAATAAATCCATACGAGTGTAACAAGAGTATAGCAAAACCCTAGAGATAAAACTAGAACATCATTATGATAATTACAATCATTTTTTTTTCAATCAATAGGAGTTCGAGAAAGAAAATACGAAATACAACGATTACACGATCTCTCCAGTCACCCTGTGTAGTCGTCTTCGTCTTGGATCTCGTGCTCTACCCCCCTCGTTCTCATCGTTTTTTCTTTTTTTTTTTATATCAAAGAAAACTCGTTGATTGAATCCCAGCATCGCGACATTGGTGGATGTAGGCTGCACATCATACGATCTCAACGTCGTGACGTTGAGGCTGGGTTCTCCAATCTCCTTCTTCACATCTCCACACAACCTCCAAGTGCCACCTTTTTCACCTGAAATGCACAAAAAGTCGAGTATCAGATATACGACGATAAGTGCACTTATTACTAGATGAAATGAACCGAAAACGTGATCATACGCGGGTATATGATGAGTGTTTTGGGCACTCATCATCTGCATAGCCTTTTTCTCCTAATGGTAGAACCTTAGAAAACCTAAATCGTCAAACCTAGGGTTTGAAGTAGTGATTTTAAGAGAATCTCAGAAAACCTAAGACGTCGAAACTAGGGTTGAAGAGAATTCGAAAGGTAAGACTTTTATTTAGTTAATTTATGTATTTAGTTTCTAAATCCGACAATTTATTTATTTTTCATTGATTTTGAATAGAACCTTAAAGAAACATGATTTAATTTGAATTTGAATAGATTTTATATATTTTTTAGTTCATTAGAAGATTCCGAATAGTTTAGATGGATCGTTTTTCTTATTTGAAATTTCAAAATAAATCTCGATTTTATTTATTTAGGTTTTAGAACAAAAGATTTAGAGAGTCGTGATTGTAAGTTTGTTCTTTAATGAAAATATGAAATATCTAAGAATTAAAAAAAAAAGTTTTGGAAATTGTGTATAAAGGTTGACCTTTGAAGAAAGAAACAAGATCGTTGATTGAAAATGTGAAAGAAATAAATAAAAATAAGTCTTTAAAGGTAAAGCCATGATTGAGATGTTTAATAAACAAAAACAAGTTTTTTCAAGGCTTTTGAGTACACCTTTGAGGTAAGGGATATTTAATACAGCTTTTACAAAAAAAAATATTTTATATGTTTTTGCGTAAAGATTATCTATATAGTTTTTTTTTCGAAAAATATATTTATTTTCCTTTTATATAATTTGAATGAGGAAAAGTTTGATTTGTTTTATTCCTTTGATTGTACATGTTTTAAATAGGGATTTTGCATAGAAAAATGTGAGATTAGTTTTGTTTATGAAAGAAAATGTGGAGATATGATGTTTTGTGATTTGAATTTTGAATGAAATATTTTTCTTTGCACATTGGATTCGGTCATGCTCAGCGAGTAATAATAGTTAGCCATTTTATTTGTGATGGGAATAATAGTTTATCTTTCACATTCTTTGGTGACAAATGTAATTGATTTGAAACACACGGCCTCTAGGGATTTGGTTAAAGGTTCACTACAAGAAAAATGAGTTTTTATTGACATATTAGTCATTATAAGCTATATAATAAAGTGAAAACAATAACACATATGATCATTTAAGAAAGAAGATTACCTTGACATATGTTTAATTTGGGGAAATCAATCAATTAGAGGCTATGATTCATTTTACCAAGATAACTAAACATTTACTTCAAAAGTCAAGGTAAAAAAATTATTAGCTATCAACATTAATCTCTAATATATATAATAAATGGCCAAGTGCTTTCCTTATTTTATTTTCTCAAAAATCCCAATTTTTATGTGGAATCTTTCACTTCAAAACATGGTTCAAAGTCCTAATTTTGGCCATTGACTCAGAAGTCCCAAGGCAGATAAGTATCAATCTTATCTCGATGAATGACAAATAAAATATATTCAATTCAGAATTTAAAATTTTTAAAAGTGCCTTCAGTATCACAAAATAAATAATGCATGAATTAAAAATATATATAAAAAATCATTTCTATATGATTAAAGAATATTGAAATAGATTTAAACAAATTTTATTTCACATCTCATGCCAAATATTAAATAAAACAATAAATAAAATTAATTTTTATAATATATTTTATTTAATATTTATTTAAATAAGCCTAATCATACTTGAAAATATAAATATAATTTTTGTCAAATATATTTTAAAGAAAACCATTTAAACAAATTTATTTCATTTGAATAATTCAATTTCAAAATTAAATATATTTATAAAAAAAAATTTCAATACACCCCCCTCTCCCCCAAAAAACTCATACCCACTGTTTCTATCTTTCTCTCTCTACTCCTCTCCCACAAAACCCGCTCTTCTTGTACAACTTTCTTTCTTTGAGTTTCTCTTTTTCTTTCTCTGTGGCCTCTTTCTCTCTCTCTCTCTCTTTATTTACTTCTCGGAAAACAAAATACGAGCTTTCATTCAACCCGGGTGTCAGCCATATTCGAGGCGGAGACACGACTCTCTTCAAAACCCTAGCGCTGGTAAAATCTCTCTGTATAAAGGTTCAAGTAAATTCTGTTGGTTCCATTTTTCTTCCAATTGAATTTGTTTCCTTTGGTTTCCGTATAAAATTCGAGTAATCAAAAATGTTCAGAAGTTTAGGCATCCATTAATGTATTAACTAGCATGCATGTGCCCAAAAAAAACATAACCATTTCACATTTGGGCGTAAAATATGATTAGTCTTTCATTCAAGTTTGAATGAAGCTGATGTAGTTGACATTCATATTGAAATGAACTTTTTTCAAGCAATTAGAGTTTTACAATATCAAGAACTTATTTGACATTTTCCATTTTTTTTTGTTATAATTTCATAGCCACAAGCATTTTGGGAAGCAGAGTTATAATCATATTTATCTTTTTGGGGGCTAGTTCCAAAATCTGAAACCAGAATGTAACGAGAAAACTCGTCTTCAAGGGCTACTAGAGAGAAAAATTAAATAAATAAAAGGTGAGTTAAAGTAAGGCTGTTAAATTAATATGAAGACAATTGAGATTCGTGGTCTAATACTGCAGGGTCTTTACAGTATGACACTTTTAGATTCCTAGTTCTTTCCCATTACAGCTTTTCTTCTCCTATTCCCAATTGGTAATATCATAAAACAAGCCTTGAGCACCTCAATCTTGAATATAACAGTTTTCATGGTAAGCTTCCAAATAATATTGGAAACCTCACTTCTATCTCATACTTTGACCTATCATGTGCCTAATCATACAAATCTCTAATCTTCCTTTCAACTTAAATATCATCAATAAATGAAATTTGAAACACCTCGTATTGAAATCATTCACGGTTGAATTTACATGAATGAGGAATGGGAATGAATAATCCTTTTTCATTCTTATTTCTCATGGAATTGAATCAATAATTTGATTTCATTCTTAGTGTTTGGATTAGTTTAGGAATCTTACATGGGAATGATCATTTATTTCTATTCCACTATTTCATCATGCTAGTGAAATGAAAGAATAAATTGACAATAATATTCTACTACACTTTGATTTTGAAATAATAATTTATTTCATTTTAATTATTCTCTATTGTTTTTCATTTTTAAAATTTTAAAAATAGTATAGTCATATGATTAAATTAAAATATTAGAAATTAAATTAATTTTTAAAATATAAATAATTTTTAGAATTGGTTTTTAGAACCATTATTAAGCATCTTCTTAGTTTTTATGCTTGGTTTCTCTAAAAGTATTTTATCAAGATTATAAATTTGATAAAATAAAATGTTATTAACCTTTCTCACAAAAAAAAAAAAAAAGTGTGTATAAAAAAATTCAAAACACATCCAAGACAACTTTTGTATTTTCAATCCACATAGCTTTCATAAAATGTTTTAAAATTACTAGTGGAATTATAAGCGCCGGATAGACAAGGTTAGAGAGGTAAAATAGTAATTTTAAGTTTTTATGTTTTTTAAGGAGAATGGTGAATAGTTGTCAAAAAAATAGGGAGAATAGAATACCACCTATATCTAAGAAATCCAAATCCTATTCAGAAGTATAATTTGATTCCCCTTTGAATTGGTTTTCATTTCATTCCCTCTTGCTTTAATTTCATCCAAACATGGGAATGGACTGAAAGGGTAATGACATTCCCATTCCACCTCTCCATTCCCAAACACACCCTTGGGTTCTTTTCCAGCTCTTGGAGAATGTAGAAGTTTAGAAATTTTAAACTTATGGAATGGGTAACTGTAGTCAATTTCCTATGAACTTGCCAATTAAAGTTTTCTTCAAGAAATAGTTTATTGAATTTCATTATAGTCTTGACAATACTAATACCTTAGCAAGACCGAGAAATTCCAATTTACGGAAAAATGGCAAAATCATAATTTTCGATTACGAATTGTAATTTAGTTAAAATCGAATTTATTCTCTATGTCTCGGATGACGAAACGGATTTCACCGTTGGAATCGTATCACGAAATATAGTTAGCACGTCGAATTTTGTCGAATTCCGAGACAGTCGGAGTTGACACGTTTTTCGAGGCATCGTTGTTCGGGTGCCGTAAAACGATTTTCGATGCGACGAAAGTCACATATAACACGTACTCATGTGCCATAAGTGGCATGAGTAGAGAAATGATGAAAATGGAAGCGAGAGATGGTGTGAATGTGGCTGGGAAAGAATGACCAATGAAGTGATTTGGAAATGATTAAGTGGGAAAAATGGCATTTCTGATAGTGTTTGTCTCAGCCGTGTGAAATAAAGCGTGAATTGAAAGAGGAAAAACTTCACAGTGGAGTTGCGAAATGGCATTTGGAGAGAGAATGTGGAGCTTCTCTCTAAGTTTAGGCGCGAATCAGGCGAGTCGACGGTCGTCGGAACCGAGAAGGAAAGGCGCTCTGTGGAGAAGGGCTTGGCGTGGGTCTGGTTTAGGGAGTTCCGTCAAACTGAGGGTGAGGTTTCTCCTACTTGGGTTTTATTCTTCGTTTAAGTACTTTGTGAGCGTTTGGAGTTGAATGAAGCCAGTGAGGCCTTTGATCGGTCCCAAATCTTGGAACCGTGTTGTTGTAAATTTTTTAACCCAAAATGGGTAGGCCGTGACAGTGTGTGCATTGTGTAGTTGGTTTGGGTTGTTAATTGTGTAATTTGTGAAATAAATCATGTATTGGTTTGTTTGAGGCCGGAAATGGCCGTGAAGTCGGAGTTCCGCAGAGAGTGAGCCAGATGATGAAGTGATTTTTGGGAATATGCTTAGGGTTTCACTGTCAGGAATGAGTCATTCACAGAATAAATTTTGTGAATTAATGTGTTTAGTCGAGTAATTAAGTAGAATTGCTCGTGTTTGATCATTAGCCCATGTGATAATTTTGATGTGATGAAATGCGAAATTACATAACATGATTGTGTGATTTAATTTTTATGTGAATATATGCATGTTTATATATTTGCGTATGTATGAAGCATGTGGATTAAGCATCATGCATTCCATATGCAACTGGGACACCTGGGGCCCGATAGAAACAGTGGCTGAGATAAGTCCACAGAAAATACTGGTTTGGAGGGTTGTCTAAAAATGATAATTATCGAGGAGGTAGTCCATCGCCAGAAAAGTATCAATCGTTGAGCGACTGATTGATATACATCGGTGGTCAAGTAAGCCAATATCGATGCACATTCGAGCCCGAGCGGTGATATACATCGGAGGTTGTCCACAGGTAAACATAATAATTCTCCTTACAAGGCTTAGGCGAGTGTGAGGAAGTCGGTGGACTCGGGGTACTAGATGGTCGGGTTAGACATTCTGAGTAGGATCGTACATTTGCTTGAATGTGTGTTTACTGGAGCGTGCGTATGTACTTAGGTGGAAGTAAGCGGCCGGGGTGGTCCATTTCTGAGCATTGCTCCTGTCGAGGGATACTATTTTTGCAGTACGGGGGCTTGAGGGAGGCGGCTAGATCCTAGGGCGAGTTTTAGAAGAGGCGAAATATTTGCTTTGATGGTTCTACATGTATTAGAATTGTTTTGAATTTTTAATATATGTTGTATAAGAGGCAAAACAATTGAACTACGGAAACTATTGAGGATATAGTTAGTTCTATATATTGATGGTAGTATTTGTATTGAAATTTACGGCGGTATTTGTCTTCGTGATATTGATGTTTGGGACGAGGTTATATCTGGCGGGTTTTGTATTTGGGTAGAGCTCCTCGCCACAAAGGAGACTGCGCTTTCGATTTTACCGTGAAAAATGTCGGGTTACCGCATTCCACGAGTATTTTGCGAGGTTGTGGGTGGTCAGCGGGCCTGGAGTTTTGGGCGTCACGGCTTAGTGTCAGGCTTAGGTATGAATCATGGAGCTCGGGTTTGGGTATCCATCACACCACTTTGGTGGTTTGGTGTAAGTTAGGTATGAGACCTAGGAAATCATGGGAATAGCCCAAGACAACTGCGTACATGTGTTTGGTGTATTTTGTGTGATTTGATAGATTATTGTGTAGAAGAATATCATAACATGAATGATGTTTATAACATGGAGTGTTATGTGTTGAGTGATTGTGTGCTTAGTGATTAGCACATTGATGTGTTAGAAAATTTTTTTGGAGTTTTACAATGAGTAAAACTGGAAAAGGAAAATAAATGAAATAAATTATAATAAATTTATTTGGTTTAATGAAAATAAAAATAAAATTTAATAAATTCTAAAAGTTGAACACTAGGTTTAGTGTTGGATCAAGAGGTTTGGGGAGATTTTAGACAAAATGTCCAAAGTTAAAGAAAAAAAAAATGAGGTGAAGAAAATAATTTTCTAAGGTTTTACAATGTGTAAAACTGAAGAAAATTGATTAAAATAAATTTTTATAAATTTATTTAGGTAATGCAGAAAATGAAAAAAAAATATAGGTATATATATATATATTTTTGTATCTTCAAACATTTGGAAGAAATGAAAAAAAAAAGTAGAAAGAAAATGGTTTTCAAAAGATTTCTGATTAATAAAACTAGAAAATAAATTTTTTATAATTTCTATTTGAATATATGGAAAATGAAAAAATTAATCAAATATTAAACTTCTTTCTATTTTATTGGTTATATTAGAAAATAATGAAAAAAAGAAATATATATATATATATATATATATATATATATATATATATATATATATATATATATATATATATATATATATATATATATATATATATATATATATATATAAAGTAAATTTTTTAATATAACGTAGCGAGAAAAAGGTAGAAAAAAAAAAAACATGGATACGTTTTTAGGTGTTTCAATAAATTTGGAAATAATTGGAAAAAAAACGAAAAAAAAAATTTAAATATTTAATAAAATAAAATCAAATCAAATAAAATTAGACAAAATTTTCAAAAAATAAAATTTTCAAAAATGAAATTTTTGTTGATAAAAATGTTTTAATTGTATAATTGATTGTCTTGCATTACCTATAAATGCAAGGACAATGTGTATACAACGATTATATGTATGGAATAGTGTCTTGAACATGTTTATGCCTTGAATCATTGTATTGAGAATTAACTTGTCATTGGGCGTATAGATGGCTAGTCGAGGGCGGGGACGTAGAGGGCGTCAAGAGGTGCGGTGGACACCACCGGGTGTTTAGATCAGGGACTTTTGTTGAGGGTGTAGGTGTGCGGCTGGCCTTAGCCTTGAGCCCAGTGCGTGGTAGTCGGGAGGTCTATTAACCTCCGAGTTTAGGGCGCATCATCCTCCAGGCATTCACGGGAGGATCCAGGTGGGGGCAGACCATTGGTTCATACGGATTGAGGGAAGGTGTTAGAGGTTATGGAAGTGCCTCGACACTACGAGATAGACTAATTTGTGTTCCAACTAAAGTGAGGCCCAAATATGGTGGAAATGGGCAAGGACCTCTAGAGACCTTAGAGGAGCCTTAGTATGTGAGTTCTCTCCTAGGGATTAGGGCGAGAATAGGTATGATATGTCGCGGTTGCAAGTTGGAGATCTCGGGGACTCTACTCACAGTGGACCTAAGGATCATGGACATGTCAGAGTTCGATGTCATCACAGGATGGATTGGTGACGACTTACGGTAGTTATCGATTGAGCGTAGGAGGGTTACCGCCTACAGCCCTCCCTCTGACGGGACCCGATTACTCGTGTGGTATTTCGGGGGGACAAGCATGACATTTTCCAGACGTTATCTGAGTCAGTGTCGAGGATGGGATTGGCGGGTTATTCGCGAAGCCTTACCTATGAGACGAGTGAGACGGACTTAGTCTACCTCGGGTATGGTTTGAGTATGTGGATGTTTTTTCTACGATGAGCTGCACGGACTACCTCCACATAGGGATGTAGACTTGATGATGAGTTACACCTGGTACATCACCCCATCTCCTATGACTCCGCATAAGATGGCGTTGGATTGAGGTGCGAGGAACTCGAGTCCATTCTGAGGCTCTTGGACGAGGTTCGTTTAGAGGCGGAGACGCACTTCGCCAATGGGGCGCTCCTTATTTGTGCATTGGTCTGAAGCCAGGTTGAGCGGGATTTGATCAGAATCGGTATCCATTACAGGGATTAGCGATTATTTGTCAGTTAAAGAGGAGGCCTTGAGTCTACTCAGATAGACGCCATGCTTGGTTACCATCGGTGAGGGTTAGGAGGCGGGGATATCCACTAAGGCGGCGTTTGGGACGCGTTATGGGCACTTTGAGTTTATGGTGATGCCCCTTTGGATTGGCAGATACGCAAACATTCATGGATCTCATGCATAGAATTATTCGACCCCATCTGAATCGGTTGCCGTGATCTTCGTGGATGACATTTTGATGCTCCCGGTCAGTGGGAGCATGAGTATCACTTGAGGATTGTGTTACAGGTTGTTGAGACCATCGGTATGCGCTAAGTTCGGTAAGTCACCGAGTTTTGGCTTGCGAGGTGGGACCAGACCACGTCGTTGCCAACCTCAGCGTGTCGGTGCTCGAGAAAGGGTTGAGACATTGATGGGTTGGGAGGAGGCCAGAATGTCGATCTTCGAATCGTGGTTTCTTGGGATTGGTGGGTATTCTGAGGAGGTCGAATGGAAATTTGAGTTGTCCATTGAGCGGATAATGGGGATTTCGCCTACGAGGACATGGACTCCATGGTTGGGACTGACCACGACCATAGAGAGAGAGATCGAGATGCTCGAAGCACTCGGGATGTAGGTGTTGGTAGCAGAGGAGGATCGGCCTTCTTGGTTAGGAGGCGAAGACTTACGCTTCACACGGAGTTGGGACCCGGGGGCCGGGATTGGGCATGTGAGGTGGGATTGCCCCCGGTGACGGGATCAGTACTGGGACGATCTGATCAGATTAAATTTGTAAACGAGGGAGAGTATCTGATTCATTCCTCCGCTTTACCAATGCGGTTAGAGGAACCAGTTTGGTTTAGGGGAGTCTTTATCTGAAGCACTCGGCCCGCCTGAGATATGCGGAGGGGGCGGAGTGTGGGTCGAGTCGAGGGGACATATCGAAGTTCTGCCTTGTGAGCGTGAGTGGACCAACAACGGACATATTGGTTGTTGATGTCGGGCTTGGCATGGATGAGTTAATGACCATCGGGTTGTCGATGAGTGGGACATAAGCCAGGGTTGTCATACGGGCACATTATGGATTGGGCTTAGAGGTTAAGGCCTTTAGAGAAGCCAGGAATAGATGTTCTTCCCTAGGATGTAGGGTGAGAGTTGACCTAATAGGTCGAGATTATGAGTGAGAGATCTTTGAGATTCTGCTCATGGTGGACCCCGGGATTGGGTGTCACAGTATGGCATGATTGCGTTCGTGTGCACGTTAACATCGCGTCGAGTCGGGTGTGCGTGCACGGTACGGTCATTCACCACTCTTGGTGAGTGTGGGTTGAGTTTGTCTTTAGGACTACGTCCAATGAAGACTCATAGTTCGATTCAGTAAATGAAGAATAATTAAAGTGTGTTGAAGCGAAAGCGATACAAGGGGGTTAATTTAAATCCCTAAGGTGAAATCCTAGAGTTAGGGTGTAAGGGCAGGGAGATATCCGAATTTACATTGTGAATGTAAGAACAAAGTGTGGTAGAAGGGAGTTATGTTAATGAAATGAAAACCTGCTGTCGGGTTATCACGTAGACTTAGACATTCGATAGAGTCGGGGTGGCTTTCGAGAATTGGATACCACTGGCTTAATTGCATTGGGTGTTGTTGGCCAGACAAGGGCTTGAGTATATGGATGTCATTCATGACATGGACTAGGTTGACGGTCCATTGGATTGTCGACAATTGTGACAGGAGTCGACATTTACACATAAGTAAGGGTTGTGTAGGGTTTCGTTGTGTGTTCTATCGGTGTTAGAGAGGACACTTATTTTGCGAGCATACGCAGGTCATAAGGGTAGAGGGATCAATTGCCCTTAGTGGAATTTGCCACCACAGCAATAGTTATCGGTGAGTGTACGGATGCCACCATAGCGGGGCGGTGTATGGGAGGCCCGTGTAGATCCGCCGTTATGTTGGGCCAGGGTGGAGAGGTTTCCATCACGGGTCTGATATGATTCAGAGGCCCGCCTCAGGAAGGTGAGGCTTGATACGACAGCATCTTCTCACTGACTCGGGCGTGAGGAAAGATTTATCTGGATGTGCGACGTCGACCCTTAGAGTTCGAGGTTGGGGATCCGTTTCTTGAAGGGTGATGCAGAGAGAGGAGTGGTCGGGTTTGGTAAAGCGGGGAAGTTATCGCCCAGGGTTTATTGGACCTTTCGAGATACTGAGGGGATGGCGGAGTGTTGCGTGCCCAGGTTGGCTGCAGCCCGGCGTGATGGGTGTCCGCGGTGTTTCAAGTCCGTGCTCCGGGAAGTATCTTTCAGGATCTAGGCTGCGTGTGGTGGATTGGGGACATATTGAGGTTGACAGTGGGACCTTCGGAGGGACCGGTGTGCATTGGATAGTCGTGATCGGGTTTGCGCATGGACTTTTGAGGCTAGTGAGGTGCTATGGCGGCCTTATGGGTGGAGGTCGACGTGGGAGCGAGAGGACGATCTGCGGGCCACCTATCCCTTCTTGTTTAGGGATGAGAAGTGAGTTTTAGTCGTTTAAGAATTAGACGGCATTTACATCATGGTAGAGTGCGCATTTAACGTATGCGTGTGAGTGATTGTCGATTGTCAGAATTTGAGACGGAAATTCCTTTTAAGGAGAATGTAAAGACCCCTGAAATTCCAATTTACGGAAAAATGGCCCATCGTAATTTCGATTCACGAGAATTGTAATTTCGGTTAAAAATCGGAAGATTTTCTCACAGATCTCCCGGATGATGAAATGGATTTCACGTTGGAATCGTATCGAAATCTAGTTAGCACGTCGAATTTCATGGGCTGAGCGGTCGAGTTGACCGTTTTAGAGGGCATCGCGGTTAGTGCCCAGATTAAGCAATTTTCGGCTGTGACGAAGTCACATATAACACGTAATCATGTGCCATAAGTGGCATGAGTAAGAAATTATGAAAATGGAAGGCGAGATAGTGTCGAATGTCATTTTGGAAAATGATTAAGTGGGGAAAAAGACAAAACACTCAGCTAGTGTTTGCTCCTCCCACAATTCAAAGGCAACGTTAATTGAAAGAGGAAAAACTTACAGTGAGTTGCAGAAATGGCGTTTGGAGAGAGAAGGTTAGACTTCTCTCCCCAGGGTTCCAGCAGTCATTTGTTGGCGTCGTCGGGACAAGAAGGGAAATTTGCTCTGAGGAGAGAGGGCCGTGGGTGCTCGGATTGGGAGTTCGTCAAACTTGAGAGGTAGAGTTTCTCCTACTTGGGTTTATTCTTATTTTAGAAGTACTTTGTGAATGTTTGAGTTGAATGGTAGTGAGGGTCGTTTGATCGATCCCAGTCTTGGGCAGTGTTATTTAATAAATTTTTGAACCCCAATGGGTGGCGAGTGACAGTGTGTGCCAGCGTGTAGTTTGTTTGGGTTGTTAATTGTGTAATTTTTGAAATAAATCATGTATTGGTTTGTTTGAGGCCATAAATGACCGTGAAATTCGGGTTCACAAAGTGAACCAACAATGGGTGATTTTCAGGAATGATAGCAGGGGGTTCACTATTCGAGAATGGTGTTCTAAAATAATTTTGTGAATTAATGTGTTTAGTCGAGTAATTCAAGTAGAATTGCTCGTGTTTGATCATTAGCCAATGTGAGCTAATTTTGATGTTATGAAATGCGAAATTGCATAACATGATTGTGTGATTTAATTTTTATGTGAATATATGCATGTTTATATATTTGCATGTGTTGCTAAGTATATTCGATTAACATCATGCATTCCATATGCTTTGGGACACCACAGGACGATAGGAGTGAGTGCGTGAGATAGTCTAGAAAATGGTTTTGGGAGGGGTTGTCTAAAAATGATAATTATCGGGTAGTCCATGCGAAAAGTATCAATCGTCGGAGGCGGCTTGATTGATATCACGTCGGAGGATAGTCCATAAATAATATCAATCGTAGGAGCTGGCGATTGATATATATATATACATCGGAGGGTTGTCGCGAAATAAACACTAGTAATTCTCATACAAGGCTTAGGCGAGTGTGAGGAAGTCGGTGAGGACTCGAGTACGAGATGGTGAGTTAGACATTCAAGTAGGATCATGCATTTGCTTGAATGTGTGTTTGCTGGAGCATTGTATACGCTTAGGTGGATAGCCCACTTGGGTGAGTTCCACTGCGAGCATTAGCTCACTTTGTCGGGGATACTATTTCTGGTACGGGAGCGTCACGAGGGGCAGGCTCGTCTGGGGCGAGTTTTAGAAGAGGCCCGAAATGTGGCTTTGATGGTTACATGTATTAAATTGTTTTAATTTAGCTATATATTTGTATGAAGTAAACAATTGAACTGCAGCTAGTAGGATATAATTTGGATATATATATATATTGATGAGTAGTGTTGTATTGGGCCAATTTATTTGTACTCATGATATTGATGTTTAGGACCCGGAGTTATATCACGAGGTTTTGTATTTGGGTAGAGCTCCCCGTACAAAGGAGACTCTGCCTGATTTTCGTGAAAAATGTCGGGTTACCCGACATTCACGAGTATTCCGCGGGTTAACGGGTAGTCAATGGATCCCCGGGTTTTAGGGCGTCACATACCTCTTCACTATTTAGCAAGTATTTTAGTGTTTTCAGCCGCCTCTTTGGAACAATTATCTCCTCTCTTTTCCGTATATTTGCTTTCTACAGTATCTTTAGTCTTGTTTATTGCATTTAATTTTTTTGTTTTGTCCAATACCTTTCACTTTTGTAACTAGACAGATCCTTCTGCTTCATCTAAGAATGTCTTTCTTTTTTCTTTCTTTTTCGAGGTATTGTTGCTATTAGTTGCTTGGTTTTTGTTAGGTTAACTATCACATGGCTTGGCTTGATGCGAGTTGGTTGACCTTTATTTAAAAGGAAGGATAAATTCTTTGTGAAGATCTTATTTTTGGTTATTACGCTTGGGTGTATCGACCAAATCAATTTATTCTTGTCTATTAACCTAAGACAATCGAAAATTAACGAAGGAAGAAGAAAACAAAAATTGAAAAAAAAATTAATTACTAGTCTTCATGTTCGACCAATTAAGAAGAGTAATTGGGAGTTATTAGCACCTTTTTCCTTTTGATTTTTTTTTTATTTATTTTAAATTATTGTTATTTGCTTAGTTTTGTTAGGTTAACTATCACATAATAACATAAACAACTATTATTTAAATGATAAAATTCTTTGACAAACATCTTATTTTTGTCATTTACTACACTTGGAGTATTAGCAAATCAACTTATTCTTGTCTATTAATCGGAGACAACTTGAGAGTAATTGTGGAAGAAGAAAATACAAGATAAAGGGCATGGGTGGTGCTTCAATTGGAAGGAAAATTTTCATGATCACACCCACACCCACCCACACACACACACAAAGATATATATACTCTTGGTAGGTTTCTTGCTTTTTCTCTTGGCTCTCATTTTGTTCTCAGCCTGGCCTTAGCGAGTTGGGGCTCACTCTTTTTATCAATATAACTCTATTTACATTCCTTATATATATATATATATATATATATATATATATATATATATATATATATATACTTTGCTATATATATATATATATATTAAAAATTAAAATTAAGGTGAAAACTAACAATTAAAATATGACTTGCCTGTAGAAAAGTTATTGAAAGAAATAGAAATAAGAAGTCATGAGAATAGCTAGATTTTTTACTAAAGTCAACATGTTTATATTTGTTCACTCAAGCTTTTTTCAATTAAGTAGATGTGTAGATTTTATTTTTTTTTTAATGAGTAAAAGCATAAATATTCAACAAAAGAGCACCCCGAGTGGCTCTGAGGCATCTGATGTTATCTGAGAGGTCCCACAGAGGATAAAGGAAGAGAAAAAGATGGGCAAAACAAAAACCCACCCAGTATCTCGCTTGACACTCAAGCTGTCAAACCAGGTCAAAACCAATAAAGGATCACAGGCGGCTGACAATATATCGTTTGACCCAGTATAGATTACAAATAAAAGGAGGTTTTCATCCTTTGAGTTGAGAAGTCTTTGTTTTCACAAGCGATATAGATCCTTTCATGTCAAATGGTCCAGAAAATGCCAAAAGGGACTATCATCCAAGCTTTTTTACTCTTCTTCCCCACAAAAGAGCCTCCCGAGGGGATGGTTTTACCACAGCGAATGATAGAATACCCATTTTACGCGCCGATAGCTAGAGGAGTTCCCGAATCACTGCAGTCTATGCGATTAACTAACAAATGATCAACCGTCTCCTCCTTTTTCTCACAGAGAAAGCATATGTTTGCTAAGGCCCTTCCCTTCTTCTTTAAGTTGTCAAGGGTTAAAACTTTGCCCCAAGAGGCTTCCCAAGCAAAAAAACCCACTTTCATGGGAACCTAAGAATAAGTAGATGTGTAGATATTGAGTTGCACATTGTTGTGTTGGTTAAATTATTAAAATAGAAATTATTTCATTTCGAGAGAGATAATGAAATAATTGATGAAAATATTTTTTCTTTGATTATTTAAAACAAATTTAAAACACATTTAACATAAGTGTTAATAAATTTCAATCAATAAAAAGCATTAAAGAACTAGATGACACTTAGGTGTGAGGTCAAAGCTAAAGTAAAGTGGAGTTGTGTGTGTTACATTATTCCCATAATATTGTATATTTATTTTATTTAAGACTTGTTTTGTTTCTCTCTAAAAATTAGTCTTTAATTAGCAATATATATATATATATATATATATATATATATATATATATATATCACTACAAGAAAAAAAGCCCTTTATTGACAAAAAATCCTTGGTGCAGGTAATCTAGATTCCAAAGCTGCATTTGTTTTCTTCTTTCCTAGTACTGGTTTAGGAAAAAAAGCAAATAGGAGTATATAAATTTGGGTAGGAAGATTTTTCAACTGTGGTAACACCAGGGTTCATATAGATAGTAGTAGAGAGGTAGGTGACAAAGAAGAGATTGACTGGAACCGAGTTGGTTATGATGTTTGTTCGTAAATTTATGAATCTGCTTTGGAGGGAGGATTCCATTGAATTAAAGAACTTGTTTATCAATATTTTCCTTTTAATTCTCAATAGTTTCTCATTTGTCTTAATCACCTCTAAGTTTGTGTTCTGTTTATTCGTTTCTTATGTGACAATATTGGCTTTTAACGTTTAGGAAGACTTGGAGTCACCACCTTTATATTTCTTGCATATGGGTTCTCCTGATGAAGTCATATAAAGCATGTCAAGCAACTTTTTATTCTTGAAACTAAGTAATTGGATTTGTTGATATGAATCTGGGAAATTTCTATGTGGATTGGAGTTTGTAACATTTTTCCTAAAATGATTCGGGACGAAGATCTTATTTGGCTTTCTTCTTTAGTAGCCAAAACATGTTGAGATACTCTCTAGGCGACCATTTGAAGCAGTTTGTCTAAAATTAGAAAGAAGATTGGTGTATGAGGGAAATATTTACGAAATGATTAGATTTAAATGTCGGCGTTCCCACGAAAGGATTCAGCTACAGGAAATGCCGCAGATATGAAAATTTTGCTTCCGATTGCACTAGCTCTTATTTTTCAACGTCTTGCCTCTTTTTATTAATGATTTGACCCAATTTTCTTTATGTTTCAACGTTGCCTTCTTTAGCTTTGGATTCTTCTTTCCTTGTTACCTCTTGAAAAGTTTAGTTATATGTTGCTCCGGTTTATCATTTTTATCGATTTGTCATTATCTTTGGCAATATATTTATTCTTTGAGTTATTTTTCTCAATGCTCAAAGTTGGACTTTTGTTTTGTTTGTAAAGTAATGTTACACATTCTTCCTTATGTTCTATTTTTCTCATGATCTAAGCTAGTAGAAAAATGTTGATTAGCTTTTGAATGATATCTTAGGTGTTTTAATTGTACATTTTGAATTGTGGATATTTACGAATTGTTAAAGAAGATGAAGCGTAAAATTCTTTCCTTATTTGCATACATGAGTAGCACTACCATAGGTCAAGGAGATTATATGAAATCCATAGCTCCACATTATTTTCCCATTTCTTGGTGGTGTAATTAGTCGACATCAAAAATACCTATGTAAAGCAAGAAAAATCGAATTTTGAAAAAAAATGGCAAAAGCGGTGGGTGGATGACAAAATGGAATTCACCGTTAGATTGATCGTGAAATCTAGTTAACCAAACAAATTTTGTCAAATTCAGAAGTCAGTCGGATTTTCACATTTTAGGGGTGATGGATGTCGATGACTCCCAGTCTGAGATTGTTTGCAGTTTGAAAGTTGGGACATTACTTGAGTTAAGTTCATGGGATATAACTTGAACTTGAATGGAGACAAAATAAATCGCTTCGGGCCAAAATCAGACCCAGCCCCTGAGGGAGGACACGTGGCGCGACCCATGGGCACACATCGACAAACTTAAGTTGGGGTAAAAAGGAATTAGAGGCGAAAATAGCCCGTTTTCTGGTTTTGAGCGTGAAAAGATGAGAAGAGAAAATGAGAGCCAAGGCTTCTCCAAGATCTCTGAGTTAATTGGTCGGTTTGTGTTGAAACGAAAGTTTATCACATCTGACGAGAGATGCATATTGGCACTGAAAAAAGGGATTTCAGAAGATCCGAAGGAATTTCGAAGTGATTTTCGGGTTTAGGAGGCTTCCTACCCGTGTATCATGCTCCTAGAGGTAAGGGATTCTTCCTACCTTGGCTTACTTTCCATCTTTGGGCAGGGAAAAGAGGGTTTTTTGTTTAAGGGCCTGTTTGGCGAAGAGAAATGGGTTTTTTGGGTTCTTCTCGATGATTCTTCGTTTGGGTGAACCTCAATTCGCCTAGGTAAAGGGGTAAATCTTCCCACGGAAGATTGGTGCTACGCCTAGGCGAAGGGAAGGCTCACCTAGGTGAACACATGCTTGCCTAGAAACCCGGCATGCTGCTGGGCGAACGGGAGCCGGTGGTGGGGATGATGCAGTGCCTTTGGGTGAGGGCGTTTCGTCTGAGCGAACAGCCACTGGCGAAGGTAAGGCTACGCTGAGACGAAGCCTATGACTATTTGAGGCCTACATTTGTGGCTTGTTTTTGGTCGATCTCATGGCCCGGTTTGTGATTGTTGTGGCTTGCTTCTTGGGCCATGGTGTGACTTGTTTTAGCTTGTCATTGCTTGATTAAGAGTGACATGTTTTGATGTCAATATGTGTGTTTTAATATGTTGACATGTGATGAGTTTATTTGTGCAAATGGCCATGACATGGCTTGATTGTGAGTGTGCCACTACTTGACAATGTAGTGACCTGTTTGGGAGGCAATATGAGTACTCCAACATATTTTGACGTGTGATGAATTGTTGTGTGCAATGGCCATTACATGGCTTGCTTGTGTGTGTGTCATTGCTTTTTCATAGAATGACATGTTAAATGTGAATGTTGATATATGCTTGCATGATATATTGACATGAATGAAATAATGTATCAGAAATCATATCACGGGTGATGTGATTTATTAAATTTAATATGATGATGGTGTGCATTATATTTGTCCGCCTTGGCATTCATTGTGCATGTGACATGATATAACATGCAATGGAATCTTGCATTGCATATGCACGGGGACATCGCGTTAAATGGGTGTGAGTGCATGGATGGTTAATCGACACTGCGTTTGGTGTTTGATTAGGTGGGCTCGGTTAAATGGGACAACGTCTAATAGAGTCACACGGTTGAATAAAATGGTAAAGAAAATGTGTCACACCCCCGACCCCCGCTTAGGCGGACGAAGGGGGTGCTAAACTATATTGGGATTCTTTACTTACTTTTTCAGACATTGGTGGGTCCAAGTCTTATAACTGAATCAAAATACCATATACAAAGATGCAATCAAAACTACCCACCGTGAGTGGGTTCACGATTAATCCATACATACGATTCGAGTCCCATTTACATATCACATATACATTGTACATTTACATTTTATATGTCGGGCGCATAACTACCAGGTGATGAACTCTTCTTAGTGTTAGCCCAGCGGTATCGCGAGAAGATCGCGGACGTCTCTGCATCCTCTGTAGTTAAAAACCGGAGTCTTTAAGCTTTGCAGCTTAGTGGGAAACATATAACACCGCACATGCATTAATACTCTTTTACGATGGCATATAACAATATGGTCTATCACAGTGGCGGATATCATAATGTTTCATGAATTCATATAACACCCGTATACACATACTTGTACTTATATCAGACTTATACTTGTTAAGATCTCCCGTAGTAGTTACAGAGCTTATACTTGTACTTATAGCCGTACTTATTTAGATCTCCCGTAGGAGTTACAGAACTTATACTTGTACTTATAGTCGACCTATACTTATTCAGATCTCCCGTAGGAGTTACAGAGCTTATACTTGTACGGAGGTACCCATAGATCTTCACCAGGCTTATACTTATCACGGAGGTACCGTGAACATATAAATCTTATACTTGTACAGAAGTACCCTTAGGTACTTTCGGGACGAAACGATGTACGTTGCTGCCTCTTGATAGTTATTTGACGGCATCGTATAGTTGTTTATTTACTGGGCGGTAATAAGAAATGGGCGGACCACGTAGCGATAAGTACGGAAGGTCTGATGCAGTCTTGGTGTCATAATTCACAAGCAAAGTGCGGAAGCAGCGATGCGGCAGTTAGCACTAATCGGAGAGTACCAAAGTACTAAATGTCTTGGCCATTGTCAGGAGGAATCTTAGAAGTCTTAAATGTGAAACTGCCAAATCAAAATCACCGTCTTAAGTATTATTGACTATTAATCAGAATCTGAAGTACTAAATATCTTGGGGAAACTTGAAATTCATCCGGAGAGTGTCTTCGTACTAATCGGGAGAATTACCGAAGTACTATAAATTGCTTGCCCACGTAACAAGGTGTATCATTCAATATAAATTCTTAACCGATCCTAAATTATAATGTTGGGAACTTTTTATCTTATCATAGAGGCATCAAGTTTGCCAACCTGCTTATGCAGAAGCGATGCAGTCCTAGTCACTGCTTTCCTTTACCTTACAAACATGAAGGGACCCTTTCATACACTTATAGGGTCCTTATTAGTCCAATATACAAGCCATCAGAATAACGGAATAGCAAAACAAAACAAAACACCAAATTTTTCGTGTTGTGAACAATAGCTACGCTGCGACGTAGCACTGTTACACTACAGCGTAGCCCTTCGCCGTGGCGTAGCGTTGCTATGTTGCGGCGTACCCAAGGCTGGCCATGCCGCAACGTGGACATGCCACGCCTTGGCGAGTGGTTCTAGCGCCGTAGGGTCCAATGAGCGGCGTAGGACTCCTGAGTGCCAGTTTTGCTCCATTTTGTCCCTTTTCCTAGAAAACCAGCGAAATCAAAGAAAACTCGTATATTCTGTAGTAAAACATCTCCCAGTGGGTTAAACCCGGTAATCGAACATAGAGATTAATTAGAGGGTGTTTCCAAACCCCAGGCTTCGATTACTTGTAAGTTAAGTTAACTTCCTAACACCCAAACATATCCATACACCGCAAACCAGAATCCCATACAATTCCTTACTCAAAGGGAGGATTCCATATTCATGTCATCTGAGCTAGAAGGGTTTTACCCTTGACTTTCAAGAAATCTAGGGTTAGGATGGTCTAACTAAAGCCTGAGAAATGGAACCATAATATCCATCTGAACGCTTCCATACAAGTTCCATACAAACATAGCCATTCCTTCACAACAATTCCATACTCAAATAGTTTCCATACAAATACCTAGTTTTCCATACAAGTTCCATACCTTTTCTTTTTTTCCTCTTCTTTTTTTTTCTTCTTCTTCTCTTCTCTCTCTTCTTCTTCCGTTTTGCTCTCCAAATAGAGAGACCAACCAGCCTTATCCCATTTGATCTCAATTTTCATTTTGCATTACACTTTGGTTCTCAATTCCTTTCTATTTGCACCACAACTTATCTTTATTTCTAAATAGCCCCACATCTTCTTATCTTATGTCTTTTTATATCTGTTTGACCCGATTCCACTTTCGCTTACTTATTTTCGGGTTTGAAATTTTCTCATAGCAAAATAATAATTGAAAAATTCAAATTATACCTACAAAATGCCTAAACATCGCGCGACTAGGAGGTGTATTCCGGGATTCTATTGTGTGTCGGGTATTAGCAAGAGGATAGATCCCCCTCGAATGAAAGGCCGTCCGATTATGTGGTCGGACATAGTCGATGGTGAAGGCCGTAAAAGTGTCTACTGCGGAGCCCTACGGTGTGACACCAAAAATTCACTACCCTGGCGCATGATTTGAATATAAAATTATCATTGTGATGTACCATCGAAAAGCTTTTGGTTAATAAACAAATGAAATTTGTTTGAAAATGATCGTGGATATCACATCCCGAATGGCGGTTTATCACACATGGGCTTGCAGGCGTTGTGTGAAGTGGTAGGGACTTCGGGCGTATGGTACATGGTGAGTCGCATCTCATTTCATGGCATGGCATGTAGGATTCCATATAGAATTGGCATGTTCTAGTTGGAATGTGATTGTGAAATGTTGGATGAACATTGCATATGCACTTAGGTGGGCAATAGCTCTTGTAGGAGGTACTCTCTTCTGGGCGTGGCTCACCCTTTATGGGACAACCCTTTCAGGTGCAAGGTCGACACCGGTGGACGATGCTCAGACGAGGCCGTGATTGTGAAGAAGGCCGACATGTGGCCTTGATAAATCTTTTTGTAAGAAGTGCTTGGGACAAACTAGTTCTAGCAAGTATTTTGTATAAAAGAATTGTAATTGAACTCTTTTGGACTATTGCCAATATAGTCGGGCATGTAATTATGATAAGAGGGTGGCGATTGAACTCTTGTGGGCTGTATTTAAGTGCATTATTCTCATATTTTAACTTAAATATGAATGAATGGGTCCCGATGAAGGGACGTATCAATGTGGTTCAGAGTAACTCGGTGTCCACGAGATATTGGTCTGGGTTAATGTACTGATAAACAATTTCAATGACTAGAGTATTGATTCAATAGAAAAAAAACATCATTTTGTCATTCATCTTATCAAAATGACACAAAATCATAAGATAATGACAAATATCAAAATGTGCATGTAATAACGAAAAAACATGAGCTTTCCTTACAAAATACATGAAAAAGGCAAAACTCCCACTAAAACAAAGAGTCTAGGCTTCTAATAATCCCATGCAGGTGATGTGTTCTTGAAACACACAAATAGAGTAAGAGATCTTGGTTAGTGGATACCTTGACATGCTAGTTGTAGGCGTGTGTGCTCGACTAAAATGAGGGACTGGCTCTTTTTAACAAAAAGGAGCTGTCAGCTGTCTTAGAGCGAAGTGCTTCTAGCGTTCCCCAGGAAGATATAGGCTGGGTTATCGTTGAACAATGTCGATGATCACAGAAATTAATTGAACAACCTCACAAAAATTTGAAATGAAGTCTTATGATATATTGAATGACAAGTAGCCTTATAACACGCTACATACTCTACCTCCATAGTAGAAGAAGTTGTAAGTGTCCGTTTGTACTTTTTCACGAAAGCGGCCTCCTTTAGCCATGTAAAGATATAACGGAAGAGTGGACTTTTTATACGTCCATGCGGCTGCATATTCGGAATCATTTAAACCAACCACCCCTCGAGGTGCCGGCCGCTTGATATGTCAACATGAGATCCTTGGTACCTTGAAGATTCCTCAAAACTTTCTTAGCCGCTTTCCAATGGCACGGCTAAGATCCACTCGAATACACTACCAACCATGGTAGTAATAAAAGCAATGTCGGGCGTGTGCATGCGCATGTCAGTGCCATGGCTGAGAAGAATAAGGGACTACTTTCATCTGATCTCTCTTAAGATCATTTTGAGGACATTGGCCTTTGGAAAATCTGTCACCCTTTACAATTGGTGCATTTTCAAAAGAACATGATTACATATTGAACAGCACCGGAATGTGTTCAATATATCGTGCATTCGAGACAATCTCGAATGTCACTTGGAATTACATCCTTGCGATATCATACCCGAGACATAAAATGCTTCCCCAAGTCCTTCATATCAAATGGCTCAACATTAAGCGTTTTGTCTCAACTTGACGGAAATACTATTGGCTGCGAGCAAAATATCATCAACATATAAAATCAAGAATATGTATTTGCTCCCATTGACCTTCATATATATGCATTGATCGACGATATTCTCCTTAAAATCATTAGCGGTGACAACTTCATCAAGCTTCTGATACCATAGCTTAGAAGCCTGTTTTAAACCATAAATGGATTTCTGGAGTTAAACTGTGTGCTCCTTACCAACTTCCTCAAAGCCAATAGGTTGAGACACGTAAACATCCTCAACTAAGTCTCCATTCAAGAAAGTTGTCCTAACATCCATCGTGCAACTCGATCAAAATAGACACTATAGCCATAATAATGGTAGAGAGTCTTTAGTGGACACGAGAGAGAAGGTTTCCTTAAAATCAATACATTCTGTTCTTTGTAACCTTAGTCATAATCTTGCTTTATATCTCCCACACGTCCCTTGGCATCGCGCTTGGTCTTGAACACCCATTTGGACCCAATAGGTCTACAACTAATTGGCAAATCTACCAAGTTCCACACTGTATTCTATGACATGGAAGTCATTTCATCTTTCATTGCATTGATCCAGAAATTGGATTGAGGACTAACAATGGCTTATTTATAGGTAATTCGTGCTCTAATACATCACTACATCATGCACTATTACTCTGTAAGTAGATAATGTAGTCATCTAAAATTACGAGCTTACGCACCCCCTCTGAGCTCCTCAAGGGTATATTTATGACTACATTTGGGCCTACTGGATCTACATTCTCAATTGGTTCATCATCGATAGTGGCTGCGGATCTTCCAGTCGACAACGGGGCTAGAGATCGGAGGGAAGAATGATGGCGTAGGAATAAAAACTTGGTGTTCTTTGAACACAATTTCTCCTGACCCTTGGCTTGTACTAGTATCATCCTCTAAATAGATAGTTCGATCCCACTTAATCACTCTAGTGGTGTGTAACGGGCAATAAAACCTAGAACCTCTTGATCCCACACAATAACCAATGAAGTATCCACTAATGGTTTTTGGATCAAGTTTCTTGAATTGCAGGTTATACAATCTCACTTCTACCTTGTAGCCCTAAACATGGAAATGACAAAGACTAGGCTTCTTTTGTGACCATAACTCATATGGAGTCACCAGAAACGGACTTACTGACACTTGGTTTTAAAATATAATGCACGAGTTTGAGCTTCATCCCACAAGAACTCGGGTAGTGAGGAATTAATAAGCATACATCACCTTATGTCGAGAAGTGTGCACGATTCCTCATAACGCAATCCCATTCTATTGAGGAGTACCAAGCATTGTATTGAGCATAAATGCCACATTCCTGAAGGTACTTCGCAAATGGTCCAAGGTTACGTCATGTCTCATCATAGCTACCATTATACTCACCACCTTTGTCAGAATGAACCACTTTGATCTTCTTCCCTTGTTAGAGCTCAACTTTGCTGAAAGCTTTTGTGACCTCGAAGAGTCGGACTTCCTCATGAATGACCCCAACAAAACCATAACGAGAATAATCATTAATGAACATGATGAATATTTATGGCCACCCGTAGCAGGAGAAGTGAATGTCCCACAAATATCTTTATGAATAACCCCAAGCAACTTAGTGCATCTATCAATCTTGACATTCAACCTTAGCGGTTAGTTTCTGTGTCTGATCTACACAAATGTCAAAATCACGAGAAATCAAGATGCGGAAAAATCTGTCAACAATTAATCTCTTCATTCTGCAATAAGGTACTCGAGCAGCTTATGCGAAGAGTAGAAGACTTTCCATTTCAATCGAAGCGTTTAAGAGCTACTAGTAGTAATAGTAAGGGTAGTGGAAACAAAGACCAGCGAACAACTACAATATGTAAAGACTGCAAGTACTACAAGCATATAATCATAGGAACTCTCCCACAAAGTACTCTGATGCCAAATGACCCAGAAAAGTGGTTGCCAAATGCTAGAATCTATACAAATACAAAAGACTCATACACAGGTAAGAGCATTTCGCGGGCATCTATGGCGCCCAGAGATCCAGGGGGTCAGTTGACAACCGTCGGCATGAACACAATGAATACTCAGTATCCCAATATCACGCTCATTTGTCTCATATATGGGAGACCCATTTACATTTAATTTTTCTTACAAAAACCAATTTGTAATAATACTGCAAGAGTTTGATGTCTGACTCTTATATGCTTTATATGCCCAAATATTAAAACTAGATTGTCACAATATGCTTTACAAAAATAACTAAAGGCCACGACCGGCCTTCTTCGTACATGCGGCCTCGAAGGAGCGTCATCTTCTCGTGTACACGAAGGGGTCAGAAAGGGGTGAGCAAGGCGGTAGTGAATCTCCTACGAGGTTGCTCCACGGCCTAAGTGCTCATGCAATGGCACCCGCAATTTAAGTAAAACATGCAGAGTTCCTACTCGAATGTCTATATGTCATGGATGAGAATGTGACTCACCATACCGCGTCTCGAGCCCTCAGCGAAACCCTCTAAAGACACTCGTGTTAGTGTGAAATATATTCAAACCAGGTTTTGTTCTCGAAAACACACTACCGAGTTTCGGTAAATACATTGGACTACCCTCCGAGGCGAATTGCTGGATATTTCTCCAAAACAGTCATGGGTCCTCATCCGAAATGAACTGTTGGACAACTCTCCAAGGCAATTCTTCTGAAAATCTTCCTTTGAAATTCCTTATGACCGTTTTCTTTTGCTGTGTCATGCACTCACTATTACTTTAGGTTCCCGGTGCATATGATGCAATATGCTATTTCACAATAATTCATGTTGCATATATTATGCATGCATATATTAACGGAGTTTATACACAATCAACATGTTATTCATTCTACGTAGCAATAGCATAAATTAGCTCACATGGGCTAATACACAAGCCAAACGATCCATCTTGGTATGACGCATCACACGACAACACGGTGCATGTTATTCAAACAACCACGATGCTGAACAAGGTCACCATCTTGACCCATCCAATCGGATACCTCCGGCCCACTTCGCGAGCATGAACCATTTTTGGTTCCGATCATCCCGCCACAACATCAACAACGAAGCCACAGAAACTTTAGTTTCCAGGTTATAAACGACCCTACAGTCTTGAAGCGTGTGAAATAGAATGTAGAAATCCTCATCCTTCAATCCCAAGTTTTGGAACTAAACCATATGGCCTCTCATGGCCTCCCATGGTATCAGCCTACCGTACCCGATCACGATGGCCCTCTGACATGCTGTGCGATGGTCAAATGTTATATCAGGCTATACCCATGTCGACACAATTCAAATGGCTGACGCTTGGTACAAAACACGAATTCGAAAATTTGTGATCACCCACTGTCCCCAGGAACATGGTTTGGAATCATTGACTCAATGGGATTTCCATAGAGTCCAAGAACACAGAAATAGGTTCGGACCAGAAGAAAGTTATGACCCTAGCCGAGTTGGAGGTCACTCGTGATCGGACCCTAGTAGGGTGAGCCGGCTGGTAGGCTCGGCTGACATGCCCCACTGTCCTCCACAGGCATAAAATGGAATCTTGACTCAATGGGATTTCTATAGAGTCTAAGAACACCCGAAACGGAGTTCGGATGAAGGAGTTATGACCTTCCGAAGTTGGAGGTCATACGTAGTCAAACTCAATCGAGCTTACCTGACTTGGCCGAGGTGTCCTGACCTGTCCGAGCTGAGCTGACCTAGCTGAGCTCATCTACTGCCCTCCACAGGCACATTTCTAGAATCTTGACTCAATGGGCTTTCCATAGAGTCCAAGAACCTGAAACGGAGTTCAGACGAAGAAGTGCATGACCTTCGAAGTTGGAGGTCTGCATTAGTCAAACCGGCCGAGTGACTGAATTAGCGGCCGACTGACCACAGCCGAGCTCATCCTGACACCTAATATACTCCACATGAATATGAATGGAATCTTGACTCGATGGGCTTTCCATAGAGTCCAAGAACACCACCTGAAGCGAGATTCGAGTTGAAGAGTTATGGTCGTGCGAAGTTGGAGAGCCTCGCATAGTCGATCTGGCGAGCTAACCTCAGCCGGCGACATCTGACAGTGACCTCATAGAAGTGACCTGCAGATTTGGTGACCTAAGTAGCGACCTCTAGCAGCTACAGAAGCCTCTACGGGCTGACCTCTACAACCGACCTCTAAGGCTGACCTCTCGCTGATAGGCGTTCGAGTAAAAAGACCGTAACTTGAGTGGTCGGAATTGAGAAATTCAAGCCTAACATCAAGTTCAGCGATGGCTACCATTTACCGAGAAAGGGCCTTTGCCAAATTTCCTTTCTTTCCCATCCAAAAACCAGTTCTAAAGTCCGGTTCATGTGTACTACAACAATGTGGCAGCTTCTCATGGTTCAAAATACAACCAACCATTCCCCTTAGGGCAAGACAACCACCACACAATCCTTAGGATAGAAAGTAACCAAAGTAGGAGAAGACCTACCTCTTGGAGGTTGTCGAAACTCCTCGATTCGATCTCTATCTGCAAGCCCTTACCATGAGGATGAACTCTTCCCTCTTTGCTCATTGAAACCGTCGAGTCGATTACTGAAATTTAGAGAATGTGGAGTCTCTCTCCTGCAAAAAACTCTCTCTTTTCAAATGGTTTGCCTTTTCCTCTCCCTCTCGGCCGGTTGGGAGAAGATAGAATCAAAGTGGGTGTCTCTCACTTGCCACTTGTCCGTTTAAGTGGCTCCTTGGATTACGCATCGCATGTCAATGCCTTGGATTTCCCTCCAATCATGTAGCATTCCAAAATATAGCCTAGCAGTTTTTGACATGTTTAGGGTATTTTGTAAGCATAATTTGAATGTTTCGTGATTTAAATGCGAAGAACATGGAAATTGAGGGCAGGTGTACAATGCCAAGGCGAATATGTAATTTGCCAAAAGGGCATAGAAGTCAAAGATGAAAAGGCTATAGGTTAAAAATAGAATTATGTCTAAGTTGATTTTCAAAGAAGAACCTAAGGACTAGAAATGCAAAAATGAAAACTTAGCCCCGAAAAATGGGTTTGAGGGAGCCCAGAGAAACGAGGCATAAGAGATATTTTTGGTTTAAGACCAAGGGTGGTCTCATTTGAAGAAGGGAACAATGATGGAGGAGAAGAGAAGGGAAGAAGAAGAGGAAGAGGAAGAGAAGAAGAAGAAGAAGAGAAGAGAAGAAGAAAGGGAGATAAAAAAAGGTATGGAAACTAATCTTGGGTATAGAAATCATGAAAATTAGTATGGATACATGACCTTTGTATGGATTCTATGATTTTTGGTATGGAATTGTAAGGATCACTTGGATTTCTTGTGTAGATACATGTTTGGGGGTTGTGGGTTGTAGGAAACCTAACCCTAGAATGAATTCTTGTATGGAAATCATCACAAATCCCTTTGTTTTTTTAGGGTTTTGTTATGAGAGGACCTAGAGGTCCCATTACATGTGTGTTTGGGTTCCAAGGGTTATGTAAAGCATGGACATGGTTGCTTTTGTTCTAGGTTTTGATAGGAACTCTAGATTTCTTGAAGTTGGGATGAGTAAAACCCTAGGCCTTGTATAAGAGATGAATAGAAAGCATGTTTGAGTTCAATAGAGTTCATAAGATGTGAATTGAAAGATGATTTGAGTAAAAATAAAGATTTCAAGATGAATTTGGAGTGGTCTTGATGTGTATATGGAGTATTGGATTGATTTGGGTATCAACATATGGAAAAATTGAAGAAAAACACACATGATACGGACATTTCGGGGGACTGTGCAGGCACCTTGGACTGTGCCCGATGCGCCCTCGAGAACCGAACGCACATCTTAGAATTACGGGTTAGGTTATCTGCGTCTGAGGAGTAGTGTTACATTTTTGTTCGGCCGGTCGTATTTGGCCATAACTTTCTCATTTACGTCAGGTTGAGTGATTGAGTTTAGTTTAAAATAGACTTGAGAAAACCAAACATCCTCAGGCCAGTGCCTTCAAATTCTGACTCTGGGTGGCCGAAAATTCACTAAAAGTGGGGGTATGTTAAAACCCGATTTACAGTTGGGATTTTGAACATAGATTAGCTCCGGTTGTTTAGGACGTAACTCGAGTTCCGGTGCTCCGATTTGGGTGATTCCAGTTGGAGATGAACCCTTAGCACCTTAACTTCAAATGAATACAAAGAAAAAGTGTCAAATATGGAGTCAAGACACTGGAAAATGAGTATTACAAACTGTCCCAAGTGTAATATCGGTAAATTGACTAGTTTGGCATGAAAATGTCATAACTTTAGTTTGGATGATCCGATTGAGATGATTCAATTTCTAAGTAAAGTAGATTCATAGAGAATAAGAATACATAAATATATATTATGAATATAGGATTATATGATATGAATATATGATAGACATACCCTAAATGAATAGATGGAACATCTTAGGAACTCATGATAGAAATGCGTAAATCTTAAGAACAATAGAGATAAGTAAAGGTGACCATGAATGTGTCTGTCTGTGAATGATATATATATATATATATATATATATATATATATATATATATATCACCAAAATGAATAGATGGAGCAGTCTGTAGGAACTCGTGATAGAAATGCATAAATGCTAAGAACAATAGAGACTTAAGTAAAAGATGACAAAGCACCACGAATGTGTATACGTATTACCACGAATGATATATATATATATATATATATATATATATATATATATATATATATATATATATATATATATATATATATATATATATATATATATATATATATGAATATGAGCAGATAGATATATGCATGAGAAAAATATAGGAATATAGGTATTATAGAAATATGAGAGCGAAGTAATATGAAGCTGATATGAGAGCAGAATCTGATTAAAGTAATGATAGTATATGTGCATAAGCAATCCTTGATATGATAGTTATTCATGCTTATGAGATATGAAGATGTAATAAAGCGGATTGCCTATATCCGACCAAGTAGGATAGATTAGCATGCCATTAGAGAATAAGTCTGCAGCATATAAGTTCTGTTTTGATATCGGTGGCCCCGAAAGGGTCACCACAGCGCCTTCGGGCCCTTCATAGATGGTCATTGTCTTGAGCAATGATAACAGCGCCTTCAAGCCCTTCATAGATGGTCATTGTCTCGAACAATGATAACGCGAGGCGCCTCGAGACCTTTCATGAACCCCGACATTTCATCCCCATTAAGTCACACGGTAGCCGGACCCTTCATAGTTTTAATATCCCTTGTTTTTGGTATTCCTGAGCGTAAGAAAGTGAAGTAATATGAAAAGTATAACATGAAAGCAGGTTATGAAATTAGTACAAGTATGAATATGGTAAAAAGATGCGAAAGTACCCGCGGGTACCTCATAAAATGTTGCAGTACCTCACTGATCACTTCATATCCGAGAATACAGAGTGCATTGCTGCATGTCTGAGTATAAGATCTGAAATGCAAGTCGTGCTGCGTAAACATAGAGTATAAGATCGGTAAGATGAGAATAGGATTACGTAACGATATAAGATCAAGTAAAATAGTATATCTTCTCTGTAAGACAAGTATAAGATCTGAAATACAAGAATAAGTTCAGTAATGCAAGTATAAGTTCCGTAAGACCAGGATATGCTTCGTAGTACAGAGTATAAGATCTGATACGGTATAAGTTTTGTAGTACTACGGGTGCTTAAATATAGGGATAAGTTCCGCAATACCAGGTATATGTTCCATAATATCTACCTTAGTACCTCGTTTTACCTCCAAGTACAAGAGGTAATCTCAGTAGTATAGAGACATAAGCCCTATGGTATAAGTATAAGCTTGTAGTACCTAAGGGTATCTACGTATAAGCATAAGTCACATGAGCTCCTATGGAATTTGAGATAGATATAAACTCACGAGTATGTGGATAAGTATGAGGATGCTGGATAAGTATCGAGTTTGTGAGAAGTTCAAATATATATGTCCTTTCGGAGATGCGAATAATTATAAGTACGAGACAAGTATCAATATAGTTCGATATATATCGTTTGGGAGACTGAATAGATTATCGTCGATACAAGCATAAGTATGTGTGTCTACGGGAAGTTAGATAAGAATAATTATGTCATAAGTGTAAGATGCGGAGTAAGTATAGTTTTGTTATAAATTATAAGTTTAGTCACGGTATACGAGATATACGAAAGAAGCATAAGTTTGTTACAAGGATAATTGTATGTAAATGTGTTATATGAATTCATAGAAGATTATGATATACTCTTGCCATATGTTTTGTGCTGATTCGATATAAATGCATGTGTATCCATTATAAGTTATAAAATATGTTTAAATTAAGCGTAAAAAAGTTTGCTTACGGGTTTTGTCAGGTAGGTACAGGAGAAGACATGCAGAAAACTTCCGCTCTGTTTGGCCAGCGCTAGTAAGGGTTCGTCGCGTGGAGTTCGCGGCTACGATTTGTAAATGTAAAAGTACAGTTTTGTATTTGTAAACGGGACTCGATATATGTGTATAGATTTTGATGGACACCACTCCGGTGGTAGTTCTTTTGATATGTATATGATATTTTGATTATGTTATAAGATGTGGGCCATACCCACAGGAACAAGTTCGGCTTTGAAAAAAAAAAATAGGTAAAGAGCCCCAGTATATGGTCTCGCGTCCCAGAAACTGGTTCGAATCCGTCAATCGGGTCGGACCGTGAATCGGGGCGTGACAAATCATGTGTTGCCACATGTCTCTTCTGAGTCTCACTTGAGCTATTTGTTTGACTAGCTCTCCACTTGACACGTGTCTCATCTTGAGTAGGCGAATCTTTGTCGAAATATCATGTCTCTCGGTGCCTTTAAAGCGAAGTGAAATTTTGTTTGTCAGGTCGATGAGAGCCGTGATAGTAGATTTCGCGAGATAGGATGATTAATGGTGAAGTCAGTTTCGTCATGAGGATCTAGAAAAATTCAGTTTTGACCGAAATTACCGTTTACCACTTTTCTCAAAAATTCGAATTTTAGGGTTTCACTGCGCCATCACAACGAATGCGTGTTCCCATCTATAAGGTATTAAAATTGTGCAATTCATGACAACAGTGAAATACTTGTGGCCATCCTGCAGATAATAAAGTGTCGATAGAGGCGAAACGTTATCGTATGGATCTTAGCAAAATTGATCTGCATGAGACGGAAGGAAATTACAGTTCGCGGCATAATTCACAAAAGAGTATCGGCGTGCGCAGACTGCGAGAGAGCGAGTTAACATGTTCGATATTTCTCAATTTCTGCTAAGTACAATAATACTAATAGACATTTTGTTCCTAATATGATGTTATAAATAGTATGACTTATAGAGTGCTCAAGACAATATTGTAAAAAGGAAATAATAAAAATATTGCAAATTTGGATTAGATTAAATTTTTGTTCCAAAAACAAATTTTGTATGCCAATGGGATAATAAGTAAAAAGTGGGGCAAAAAACATAAAATTTGGCTTCAAAAAAATCCTCATGAATAATCTCAAAAAAAAAAAAAAAAGATTAATAAATAAAATCAATGAATATTTTCATTGCTGTTTCTTTTTATAAACTTCCAAGGATTGTGGAACAAAAGAATAAATCAAAAAAAAAAATCATCTGCTCACGAATAAATTGCTGAGAAGATCTGTAAAGGAGTATTTCTCCTCTCTCTATATTCTATTTTTAATTCTTGAACTGCATTTATATTAATTCAAACAATAAAAAGGAAAAAAGAATTATAGGATTGAAATCAGATTCATTGTCACTTTCATCAATAACAATTAAAACCTTTTTCTACTAGATATATATATATATATATATATATATATATATATATATATATATATATATATATATATATATATATATATATATTCTATTTTAATTCTGCCAAGCTACATTTATATTCGTCAAACAATAAAAAAGGAAAATTAATTATAGGATTGAAATCAAATTCATTATTGCTTGTCACTTTCACGTCAATAACAATTGAAACCTTTTCATTTTTTAATTTTATTTATAAAAATCCCAATCAATCTCTCATAGGAAAACATTAGTAGACCATATCAATCACAGTAACTCAAATATGATTCTATTATAATCATATATTTATGGCTATCAAGAAAAATATGGCTATATAAGTTTTACATTCTAAGGCAAACACGGATCCGTACATCAAACCTATTTTATTTCATTTTTTCAAAATCAATTAAAAATAAAAACGATCTTTTCGAAATTTTCCTTATAGTTTGAGACATCAACAAAAGAAAGAAAAAACCAGGAACTACTAAAATGTAAAAACCAAAAACAACGGAAAAAATACGAATCAAACCCAAAAAATATAGAAAAATAAAATTGACAACTTCAACGTCAATTAAAGTTTTATACAAATTCTTAAATTATTTTGTAGAATCAAAGTATTTATTGATTGAAAAATAATTGATCGATATCGAAGCGACGAATCATTCTGAAATAATATTTTTTTATGAAAAGCGTATCAAAATTCGTAGTGTGTACAAAACATATCTGGCATGGATTCGAAATTGTTGGCTGTCATTAGTCTCCCAAATCTACAAGGAATGGGATCAAAGCAAATGTAAGGTTGAAGATAGTTCTTTTTACGCTCTGAAGTGTGTTATACCGACGCGCCTTAAAATTCTAGGGCACTATTTAGAGCACAATGGATGTGACGTCCCAAATTTCCGGGGTTCATTTTTATTTTTTTATTATTATTTTTGTTTTGGCTAATGGATAAGTCTATCGCAACAAGGAAATCTCTGTTGCAACAGAATTCTTCTATCGCGCACACGTCCTTGTCGTGTATGCGGCGCCCCGTGCTATCGTTAATGCGCTAGATTGTCGCGCTCGAGCGCATGCGATGTGCGTGCCTAGGGGGTTGTGCTTTGCGCCCAAGCCTGTTGTGCGCCAACTCTTGTCAGCGACGTGGCGCCATGTCGCGACCACGACCTCCCTTGTCAAGACCGACTGATCCACGACCTAAAATGTCATGTCGAGACATGGGAACTTAGTCGCTATTCAAGTCACGTCGCGGCCTTGTTTATGTGGCAGCATCTGTCGTGCCCACGAGGGCTGTCGTGCGCGCTGGCCTCCTTTGTTGTGACACAGCGGCGCGCGTGTCATGCGGCATGACCCTCGTGCCCGGTAGGTGTGCGGAGCTTTTGTTGTGGCCATCTCTCTGTGCATTGTTGACATAAAATCCTGCATTGCGGCATTCTCCTACTCTGGCCAACTCTATTGCGACATAGAATTGCTCTGTCGCGGGCATGTAATTTCTCCTTGCTAGCCAGCGGCTCTTTTGTGACCCTAAAATGCTAATATCCTTAGATAAAATCTACCCAACTGGCAAGAACTATGTCGCAACATATAATTTCTCTATCACTTAGAAATAGCTCTCCATTTGGCCTGTATTTATCGCGATATAAACCTCTCCACCATTGCCAACTCTGTCTCGACATAAAACATTATGTTACTTTCTGAAAGAAACTCTAGTACGGCCAACTACATTTTATAACATAAAATATTCTATGTGACAAGAGACCCTTTGGTCTTGGCCAAACTACCATCTGACAGAAAATACTCTGTGCGACCTGACCCGTAAATCTATCGCTGGCCTTGATGATTTTGCATCGTGAGGCGAAATCTCTTAACCTAACCAAGCTCTATCGCAGCCCCTAACCTCTCTCTTGTCGTGGCCCGAGTCTTGAGTACGCAACAAAGAGAACCTCTGTCGCGACATTGTCACGGCCAGAGCAATAGTCATGACCGAGACACCTGCAAAGACCCGAATCACATTCACGACATGGCCAGCGTATTACTGTGAGTGCGACCACGGAACGAGCTCTGTGTGACGCGGAAAACCTTTGTCGCGACCCAAACCTGCCAACGGGTAGTAGCCTTTATGGCCGCTTTTCTACGCCTCGACTCTCACCCCCAAATTTAGTAATTTCCTTTTAGCCTTTATACCCAGTTTGCAAGCGGTATAAGATCACGGGAAAACTATTAACACTACTGCTTGAGCAGTTAAAAAATAAAATTTTATTACAAAACTTCTCATTTACATATCTGACTAGGTTCTGCCAAAATTTAACAAAAAAACTGGATAATTTGTCTATAATTTTACAAAAATACATGAATAAACCATGATACGCCTTTCTTCACAACTAAGATCTTGGATGTGTTTCATCCTAGTGTACCTTATTTTGAAAAAGTTTTCAGAAGGGGGGTGAGACGATACCCGAGTAGATGGTGCAGATGCAAAGTGCTCATACGCAAGTGCAGCGTCACGATGGAAAACACACACACATTTAGAAGTAAAAGTATGCACATTCCTATTCGAATGTCTACATGCCATGCCCACATTACTCGAGTCATCAAACTCCCTCGCATCCATTTTCGAAATTGTATGAAAAATTATTTTGAAACAAGATTTTTGTTTTTGAAAACTCATTGGTTAATCTCCGATATCAAATTTATTGGAAAACCCTCCAATATAATTTATTGGACATACTCCGATAAGATTTGTTGGACAACCCTTCGATAAAATTTATTGGACATACTCCGATAAGATTTGTTGGATAACCATCCGATATAATTTATTGGACATTCTCCGATAAAGTTTGTTCAAAAACCATGTCATGCACTCACACCTGTTTCACGCGATGTCCCCATGCATATGAAATGCGATGTCATTTCATATAGAACAATATTACATGCATAATGAGAGCTCATTACAACGTTAATAGATCATGGAAAATTATATTTCCCACCATATAATTTACATCCATCAAGTATCTCACGTCGATACATCATATAAGCATATATCGACATGATTTTCACACAACCATCATGTTATTCGTTTCAGAAATGATAACAAATAAAAACAGCACATCACAGTCTATGCCAGGTCAAAGAAAATTTAGTCGGCTGCCCAGCAGTCCCAAATTTCCACATTGGGGCGACATACGATCACTCACGGCCCAGCCATGCCATTAAATGGCTCTGAAGCGAGAATAACTAAAGTAGGAAGAAACCCCTACCTCTTGGAGGTTTGGCGAAAACCTCATATTCTTGTACTGTAAGCTCGTCGTGTAGATGAAGCTTTGCCTCTTCTTTCAAACAAAAGCCAGACGGCCCGATCTTTGTAAATCTTAGAGAGATGTAGAACTACCGAAAACAAACTTTCCTTGTCTTTCTTTTTAACCTCATGCCTTCTCTCCTTTGAATTAGTCGAGCTTGATTCGAGTGGCATTTCCTCCGCGCTCTCCTTGCCACATGTCTGCTTCTCATTTGCTTTCTTTGCTTATCTTATCCAAATACTTGAATTTCCTTTCTCTCCTAGGGTATGACACATATGGATTCCATGGGTCGCTGCCATAGGCTCGCTTTTGACTTATCTGGCATGTAGCGTATCTTACAATGTGATGAGTATCTTCCTTTTTAGTATTCGTGTAATGGTAGTAATCGCGTGAATTTAATGTTAAGTCTGGGATTCTTCTGTGGCGTGGCTCTCATGCCGTGTGCTGCCTCCCATGGTGTCGTGTGGCGATTTCTGTGAATCATCTTGTGTGGCCTTCTTTCGTGTTGCACATTAACCGATGTTGTCAAATTTCGGTATCACAAATGGTCGATGAAATTCATTGGAGTATTAGATTTCGCGAGCAATTCCAAGCCAGTGAAATCAGTTTCGTCATGCGAGATCTAGAAAATTTCTAGGTTTTTGCAGAAATTACCGTTTACCATTTTTATAAAATTGAATTTTTTTCCAAGTTTTACAATGGAACCATTGTGCTTTGGTCAATGAACTTACCAAAGGAAGAGAGAGAAGATAAAACCATGAGCCTAGAGCTAGTTAATGTTAAATAATCTCATAAATGACCCATAATTAAAATACACAATTATCTGACTAAAGTATAATATACTTATACTTAGTTCATAATTAATAAATTAATCTAACATATATATATATTTCTAAACCACACTCTTCTTTGTAAATACACGCTATTATCCTATTATATCTATAGGAATAGCAGTTTGTGTCGTGTGCTTTTCCAATAGCAAAAGCAATTTGCCCAAAAAAGATCTATGAGTAAACAATCATTATTTTTCTTCCATCATGTCCTAAGTGAATTGCACCTTGGCTAACTAAATAAAAGACGTTTTCTTTTTTGTTCTTAGCTCTTATAAGAAACTTTGAAGCCGAAATCATCTCCTTACTAGCTTCTATAATTAACAATATATTTCATAGTAGTGGAGAAAATTTATTTTAGTAATGAATAAGTTATAATTTTTACTATGTCGAGAAACAAAACTTTTGGTAGTTACATGGGAAAAGTGTATCAATACTGACTTTATACCTAAGTCTAATTTTGTTCATAATTTTTTTAGGTCGGTCATTATGTGAAACCCCCCGGAAAATCAATTTTTAAAAAAATGAGTAAAAGCGGTAATTCCGGTCAGCAACCGAAATTTCTCTAGATCTCGGATGTGAATGGACTTCATCGTTGAAGTCGTCGCGAAATCTAGCTCTGCGTCGAATTTCGTCGAATTAGAACGGTCGAATTTGCGTTTCCGAGCATAGGGTGTCGAGATCTTAATATGACACTCGAGATAGTGACACATGGCAAAGAGTCATGTAGTGCGTAGAATGTGAGCAGAATTAGTCGTGATTGATGATGCGATAAAGAAATAAAGAGATTAAGAAAAGGAAAAAATGATAATAATAATAATAAAATTTAAAAAGAAGAAGATAAAAAGCGTAAAAAAAAAAAACAAAAAAAGAAAGTCGAGAAAACGAAGAGAGAGGAAGTTAGTGAGGAGATTTTGTTTTATTTTTCTTCTCTTCACTTCTTTCTCGGATCTATGAAAATTGGACCACGAGGTTTTTCGTCGGGGTTGAAGCGAAGTTGATGCAGCGTGAGAGCTCTGCGTGGGCGTAAAAATCTTGGAGTTTCATCAAACTCCACGAGAGTGAGGAATTTTCTACTTGTATTTATTTCTAGCCTAAAGGGCCATTTAATGGCTTGAGATAGGCTTAGAGTAGTGAAAAAACGATAAATTTCAATCCCGATTTTGGGTAGGTGTAGGAATTTTAGGAATTTTAAGTATTTTAAACGATGCTGGGCTGAACCCAGAATTTGTTTTCTCACGATTCGGGCTAAATTTTCGGGATTGTTGCGAGCAGTCCGAGCGGGATTCGGGACTATTTTCGACGGTTGGCTGTGTTGAGTTTTTATCCGGGATTGATGTCTTGAGTTTGTGATGTTTTGGTATCGTAATAATTCGATGATGAGCAGAGTGAATTGACCCCGTCGGTGCCACATTATATATAGATCAGAGATTTGCGGGTCATTTTTGGTTACTTGTTTGTGATGAAATGATGTATGGGTGCATGGAGGCAAGCCCAGGTTCTTGTTTGTGGAGGGGCCAGTGAGGTACCACCATTGGATAGTCCCAGATTGTGACCTTATTGTGTGTTATTGCTTATATGAATAACATGTTGTGTGAAAATGTCTTGTTAGTATATGCTATATGATGTATTAACATGGATTGCATGAATGTTAATTATATGTATCAATTATAATTATCCATGGTATGTGAATGTTTAATGTAGCACTCATATATACATGTAACATGAAGGAGAATGCATTGGCATCATGCATTTCATATGCACAGGCACATCGTGTTGAGTCGGGTGTGGGTGCATGGTATGGTTTATTCACCGGTGTTGGTGAATGGGTTGTGATCTCGGAAAATGGGGCAAAGCGCAAGGTAGAGACTCACGAGTGTGTAAGGCCATTTAAATGGCAAGTCACGTGTGTTGGGTGAAGTAAGTTGGGTGTAAGAGACCCGTGGTATGATCTGGAAAGTTCTGTATGGGTGTAAGAGACCTACGGTATTATCCAAAAGTTCTGTATGGGTGTAAGAGACCCGCGGTATTATCTGAAAGTTCCGTGTGGGTGTAAGAGACAGCGGCGTGGCGAAAAGTTATGTTGCCCCGAAGGAACACACGGTCATGTTTATCACGTAGACTTGGGTTGTGTGATAGAGTCGGGATTGACGCGGGATTTGTTGCCATTGACACTTGCATTGGGTAATGGGCGGTGAGGAGCTCGATATTTCTGGGTCGTGGTAATGCGGTGACAATTGGCATATGCATGTGAGGCGAGTCGGTGAGTGACTCGGGATATATTGCCTCAATGACATATTGGTGATGGAGCGCGAGGGCTCGGTGCATTGGGCGTAGTGGTCGAGGTTTCATTCATGGCATGTAGAATTCGGGTAGACATGTGTATGTTGCACTTGGATGTGTGTTGATTATCTGATGTTGCATGTGCATAGGTGGGAAGTAGCCCTTGTAAAGAAGATTATCCACCCTCTTTGGGTTTGTACCCGTCGTGGGACCCCCTTTTAGGTACAGGTCAGGTGCAGACGGCTAACCCGCATTCGGGACCGAACATATGAAGAAAGCCGGATTGTGGCTTTGATATACATTTTGTAAATATATATGGGTTGTATTTATTTGTATAAGAGTGATGTAATTTAAACTCTTATAGGCTATGATTTTATAGTCACGTGCTTATATATTTAAGTATGGATAAATGGGCCCTACGTGGCCATTTTTACTCATATGTGGACCCGGTGTGGTCGTTGTATAATATTGGGTCATGTTGCCATGTAATTGAACATGTTGTATTTTGAGTAGAGCTCCCCGTACAAAGGAAACTTTGCCCGATTGTCGTTAAATCATGGGTTCCGGAAAAGGGGACACGATGGTGTGGTGTTGGGTTACTCGACATCCATGAGTATTCCGCAGGTTGACGAGTTGTCAACGGGACCCCCGGGAGAGGGGCTTCACATCGTACCTCCGACGTTTATGTCTGTATCTCAATTAGATTTCATCACGAGCTTGCTTTGTAGGATAAACAGTCGTTAAAACGATGCTGACATAGATGCCACCTAGCTAACTACTATTAAGACCACCCTTTTAACCCAAAATTAAAATCGATTTTGCCTTAATTTCTTCCTCGGAATTAAAAGAGCAAAACAAAATCGATCTCTCGACTAATTTCATCTCATTTTAACGACAATCCTTTTTCCACCGTAGATTTTGAAATCAAAATGAGGTTGTTGTTCTTGCTCACAATATCCTCACAATTTATATAATAGAAATAAATACAGGAGCTCTTCTCCTAATTTACTTGTCATCAAAATCAAACCATAAATTTGTTCTTTTCCCAATTTCAACTAATTACTTTCACAGATTGTTTTTTTCTTTTTATGTTCTTGGCTCATTGTGACACCCCCGAACCACAGGGGTCGGGTTGACTACCATCGGCCGTAGTGGAATACATGTGGATGTCAGGGTTGCAGCCATCACTGGCATCGAGGCGAGTCTCAGCTGTGCGGGAGCTCTACCCCGAATCTGATCACTGTATAAACTTGTCGCGGCAGTCGATATGATACGATGATACAATTATGGATAAGCGACCTCTTGGGCCCACGTCTTGCAATATCCATAAAAAAACATACGACTATGAATCCCACTTTATATCCGATAGTTACAGAAGTTCAAATGTTTTACTCTTACAACATATATTAAAATACACGAATTCTAATACATACTTAAACATCATAGCTTGCACTCGGCTTTCTTCTAATCTTCAATCCACAGGACGAATGTCGCACGCTCCTTATGCGTAAAATAATATCGCACTCGGCAGGGTGAAATTTAATCTTTCATTAGTGGAATAAATACTAAGTGGGCTACTCTCACTAAGTGCGGTCTGCGTGTTCCCGAAACAAACACACATTCGAGCAAATGCATGATCCTGCTTGAATGTACAAGCGACCAACTTCGGATCCAGGAGTCCTCACCAGGCTCTCTCACACTCGCCTAAGCCTCGTATGAGAATTATTGTTTTGTTAGTTTGTGGACAACCCTCAGTGTGTATATATCGATTGGGCGACTCGGAAGCGATTGATATATTATTTGTTGTGGACCCTCAGGTGAATATCAATTGGGCCGCTCAGAAGCGATTGATATTTTTAATTTGGACTACCCTCAGATAATTAATAGTTTTAGACAATACTCCAGGCAGTTTTCTTTATACTCATCTCATGCACTCACTCCCTATAGTCTAGGGTGTTCCGATTATATGGAATGCATATATGCCGAACATCTGATCTAATTCATATGTAAATATAGACATGCATATATCCACATAATATCAATCACTTGATAAGTATCGTATAATTAAATCAATTCATACATCAAAATTAGCTCACTTGGGCTAATAATCAAACACGAGCAATTTAATTTAAATCCTCGACCAAACACATATTTTCACAAAAATTATTTTGTGATCCTTTGTTTTACTAGGAGCAGTGGAAGCCCTGCGTTTCTTGTTCTGCTCCGAACTTCTAATTATCGGTTCACTTTGTGAACCAGAGATTTCGGCCCGTTTCGGTACCAGTCAAACCAATACATGATTTATTGAACCATTCCTCACACATTTAACCCAACCTGATCCGTCGAAGCCCGTCTGGTTGTTCGTGAGTCTCAAATCCAAACATTTCGGTTAGGTGCAGGCCGTCGAGCTAGCCGTTCAAGGCCTCAACCAGCAAGAAAACATTTACATGGTACTTAGCAGGAAGAATAAAACCCAAGTGAGAGAAACCTACCTCTCGGAGTTTGAGAAATCCCTAGTAAATCTAATACCGCGCGAGCGCTTTCAGCGTAGACGGAGTTCTCCTTCTTGTCAGAAGGCGCGATGGTCGGTTGTCGTAAATCTAGAGAAGTCAAAGACCTTCTCTCCTAGAACCACCATTGTCAAACCTCCAGTGTTTCACCCCTCCTCCTTCATTTTTTCCTTGCTTTTGGTTTAATGAAGAGACAAATCTTGTAGCATTTTTGTCTATAGTGACTTAACGACTTCGAAATGCCCATTATATCCGCCGTTTCCCGGTTTGACATTCGGCTCTATCTCGGCTGTCCATTTTCATCATTTCTCTCATACCACTTGGCATGAGTACTTGTTATATGTGACTTTCGTCGCATCGAGAAAATCGTTTTTCGGCACGACGAGTATGATGCCTCGGCGATGCCGACTCGACGTCGGAATTCTCTGAGAATTTTGCATTGCTAGCGCTAGATTTGAGACGATTCAACGGTGAAATCGTTTTGTCGTCGAGATCTAGAGAATAAATTTTGGATTTTTAGCAAAATTACAGACATGTCCAGTACGATTTTCTTGTTACCAGAAATTGAAATTTGCGGGTCTTCGTAGTTCTGCCATCACGAACAAATGGCGTAAATTATTTGTATTATAAATATGAACCACACCTGCGCTATTGTGGATTAAGAGCCAAAATGTGGATCTCTTGGAAGGAAACCAACCTTGATAGGAGGTTCTTTGCATGTCCTAATTCTAGATTAAGTGTTTCCCATTTGTATTTTTGTTAATTTATTAATATAATGCAATGTTATGTTGATTGTGATGTATTCTTGTTGCAGGATAACCAATATCGGTTTTTACATCGTGATGCGAATTGTGTCGAAAGGGCAAAGGTGGTATTCAGCGAAACGACCGGGAGAACAAGCGGTTACCAAAACATTTTTGAACCATATTTCAAAAAAGATCCACACCATCCCCTATTTTGCCACATAAGCTAATGGATGTTGATGGTAAAGAAAATATCCATACGAATTTTCACGGGGTGCATAGTTGTGAAGGCGCACCAAGGTGCGAAGGCACCTCACAGGCCTTAAGGCAAAGGTGCATAAGGCATATGTTTTTATATGAGGCGCACCTCTCATTTTACACACACACACACACACACACACTGCATATATATATATATATATATATATATATATATATATATATATATATATATATATATTTTAAAGAGCCAAAACCCGTTTGAGGTCCCTGTACTTTTGTTTTTTTCGCGTTTCGTCGCATGCTTTATTTTGGAGGCATTCTGTCCTTTGTACTTTTATTTTCATATAGATTTCGTCCCTCACAACCCCAAAATCGTCGACCAGGGTTTTTTTTTTCAGTTGTTGACATTTGTACTGCGGCAACCACGCGGTGCTGTTGTGCTTCCTCCTTCTTCTTCCATTTTTCTCAGATTTCTTAAGTACAAACCCTAATTTTTTTTTTCAAAAGAACTACAAACCATAGTTCATAAACTGCTACACTTTCTCTTTATATAGAGAAGGGCATCTGTTCATAAAACGAAAGAGGGAGAGGGAGAGGGCATGTTAACAAATTAATTAACATATGTGACATTTAAATATATATTTTTTATTTTTTTAGTCTTTTTTATTTTTAAAGTACATGTAATCTATTGTGTATTTAACGGCGTCAAGGTAATTTCAACGCGCTCTAACTGAGGGACGAAATCTATATGAAAATAAAAGTACAAGGATGTAATATCTCAAAATAAAAGTGCTGAGGGCCAAAATGTGGAAAAAAATAAAGTACAAGGACCTCAAAATGGGTTTTTACATATTTTAAATATAATCAAATATAACAATCATTTTATCATCAAAATATCCATCTAAAAATCTCAATAAAATTAATAAAAACACATAAGCAATATCTACAGCATAAGAAATTCATAAACATGTCAGCAAATCTAACAAATCCAAACTCGAAGTTTCTAAAACATCCATATAAATTGTAAATAGAACAAACACATATCCATTGTCCAAATTCATAAACATCCAAAACAGGAAACACATTAAAGTGCGAATTTTCCTGACAAGCTAGATCCTCATTCATCCTCCACATCCACATAATGATCATCATCATCATTATAGCCTTCTTCATCCTCTCATTTCCCCAATAATCTATTTCTTCATCTATTAATGAAAAAGAATGAATGGGTCTAAAGCTTAAAGCTGTGTCATGCCCCCTTGATGTCGGGTCTGCTGGCAGCATGCTTGAGCTTGCTCTAGTTCTAGTATCAAATCTAGGCTTATCGGCTTTACTTTCTTTAGCAACATCAGCCCATGTCAAGTCATCATCATCAAACACTAAATCATCTTGTACATCTACATGGTCATGAGAATCTTCATCATCCATTCTTCCTATCAACCATTCATTGCTCTCATCAATTTATTTCAAGATTATTGGGTCAATGGTATCATGTTCATCGTACCTTTTCTTCAAGGTTTGATTATACTTGATGTACACCAAATCATTCAAACGTTGGTGTTCTAATCTATACCTCCTCTTGAGTATGAATGCAAATTTTATAAGTACATAAATACTTTATTACTCATATTTAATATTTTTTAAAATTTAAATATTTTTTAAAGTTTTTAAAGCACATAATATTACTTACATTTTCAAAGATATTCCAATTCTTTTCACAACCTGATACACTACATGTTAGGCTAAGGACCTTCACGGCAAACTTTTTCAAATTTGGAGCTAAAGCTCCAAATAAAGTCTACCATTCAGCTATAATATAGATATAAAATGATTTAGTGATGAAATTCGAAACAATTCACCTATTTTCTAGTATATAAAATATAATATAATAAATTAGATAAAAAAATTTAAGTAACTAACCCGGTGCTTTGGTCTTCCTTTTTCTAATAAATGGAGTCCATTCAAATACTCATTAAACCCCTTTATATATATACTCAAGATTCGTCCCACTGACTTTTCTCTCGTGTATCAACATTCTTTATCAGCCTTTCAATGCATTTATATAATTATCTCATAATGATTCTTTTTCCCATTCATATAATCTTCCATCTCTTGTCTAACATGAAATGGCGTTCGTATTTTTGGCATTTTTGTGTCTGACAAGATGTTGTTTGTAATACATAGATGCCTCCTTTGGATTTACCTTATCACAAAGATACAAATAATTGTATTCAAATCTTTTTCATTAGGTAATCGGACATATTTCCATCTCGGGTTTTTCTTTCACTTCCACTAGTAGCTGTAGAGCCAACTTGAGTCTCATTTTCATTGACATTGGAATCCATTCTTCTTTCTTCCAAACTTTGGAACAAATCATTCTAGCAAATAATAATTGAAAAATACAAATTGAGACATTTATTATAAAATATTTTTAAAATCAAATATGGAGTCATATGACTCTTAGTGTCATAGTTACAACTTACATGACTTCATACTTGACTCATTTTACTACTAAAATAAAATAAATGAGTCATGAGACTCATTACTCATTTATATAAGCTAAATCATGAACCAAAATCATCAATAAATTGAAGAAAAAAAATTAAAAGTAGAGAAAGCAAATACCAATGGAAATGAAAGATTTTTCATTTTTTCCAAAATTTTTCTTACAATTTTCTTGGCTATTTTGGTTGATTTTTGGCCTCTTCTTCTCTTCTATAGTGGTTGGGAGTGTTAGGGTTTTTTTTTTTGCTTGAAACATGGCAAAAATGAGGGATGGAACACCAAAATCACAATTATTAGGGTTTTGCAGCTAAAACGACGTTGTTTTAGCCCTTTATAGTACAAAACAACGTCGTTTTGGATGCCACCCAAGTTTTTTTTAAATCCCAAAATGACGTCGTTTGGGATTGTCATAGTCCAAAACGTTGTTGTTTTGGATATGTTTTAAGTCACTTATCCAAAATGACATCGTTTGGATAAGTGACCTGCTATCGAACAACGTCGTTTAGATAAGTGTAAGTCCCAAACAACGTTGTTTTGGGATGGATTAATAAAAAATAAAAAGGCCAAACGACGTCGTTTTATGTCCCAGAGAGACTAAATGATGTTGTTTTGGCCTGAGTTGCAGAAAAGGGGAACCTTAGTTCTTGTAATCCCGACGTCAGTGAAGAAAATCAAACAAGTAAGAAGAAGAAGAGCAAGAAGAAGAAGAATAAGAAAAAGATGAAGAAGAAAAGGAAGAAAACATCGTCTTTGGCGTCTTTGTGGAAGGGCTTTGCGCCTTAGGTAAGATGCGTGCCTTTAGCGCCTTCATGGCTGTGTGAAGGGGGTGTCGCCTGGAAACTCAAGCGTGGCTGCGTATTTGCGCGTCGCGTGCGCAGGCCTAGGCGTACCTTTTCTGGTATGTGGGGTGGAAGAGATGTTGTCAAGATGGAACATTTGCTTGAGTTGAGACACTTTTCAGAGAAAATGATAGGCCTTGAGACAAACCCAAATTTTATTTCCTTATAATTGCATAAAATGTGAGTGAAATCTAGATGAAATCGAAAATCTAGGATTTGAGATTTAGAAATGATTCTTGAAAATTGGTAGTGTAATAAATAAGGAAAGAAATTAAAGAAACTTTAAATATGGAATCCAAAAAATTCTATGTTTTTTTTCTCAACAACCAAACAAATTTGTCCATATTGGGACTTGAATAATGCCCCTCATCTTTCTATGCTGAGCTCTTAAACACTTAGTCTTATTGGTAAAAGAAAAAAATATTATTAAAAAATAATGTTTAAAATAATATTGATTTTTTTGAAATTAAAATAATATTGATTGAAAACAATTAATATTTTTTTATGAAAGATAAGATTTTAAGATTGTAAGATATAAATAAGTTTTCCTTTAAAAAAAAAGATATATATAAATTTGATAGTGGTATGAATTTTTTAAAGGAAAGAAAAAAAAGGAAGCGCGGTTTTAGAAAGAGACTGAATTGAGATTAGGAAACTTTGAGGGAGCAGATTGAGAACATCTCAATCTGGAATCCGAACTCTATTCACATTCGACCTCGTTCCTCAATCTATCTACGATACAAAACCCTAGAATTCTCCAGAGATCGAGATCACCAACAGTCGAATCAATTTGCCTTTCAGGTTCGTCTCAATTTTCATTATCTTTTACCATTTTCACGCTCTGTTTTGTGTTTTTACGGAAGTTTCCCATCTATGATTATTTCGTATTCCTTGTTCTTTTTAATGACTTTTTTTTTTGGTGCTTATTCGTTTTGGTTGTTGTAAGCTTTGAGAAAGAAAATAAAACGGAAACACTTATAATTATTCGTTTCGTGTTTATTCCGAGGGATTCTCGAGCTTTTCTTTATAGCAGCTACTCTGTTGTACCCACTTCAATAATGCCTCATGTTTATTGGTTTAATGGAACTGGTTTTTGTTTGATTATGGGATTGTGTTTCTTTAGGGCGGAAACAAACATAAGGGTACGCTTCAACAAGCAGATTTGTTACTAGCAGGCATCTCTACTTGACTGATCATTCAACGTTTTGGGATTCCTATTTGGAAATGCGATTCCATAATGTGATAATCTTTACTTTTGCAGTATTTTGCCCAAATGCATCATTATTTATTTAGCAATGCAAGATTCATGCATGTGAAGTCTTGTGATTTTCAGTTGATTCCCTTAGCAATACAACCTAGATCCAAATTTCAGCATGCTCATAATAATGACATCTAGTTGCCTATCAAAAAAAATAATAATAATAATGACATCTAGTCGTGACACAATAGAAATTTGATTTTAGGGGACAATGATTGGGAATTTTATTTCACTAGGCAAAAAGCAAACAGATGAATCTGTTGTTTTTTCTTTTCTTTTCGCTAAACATATAAAGCAAATATATTAAAAAGCACCAAAAGACAATGAATAAAAGGGCATGGGATGTATACTCTTAGAATGGAAGAAACCTATCAGAAAAAAAAAACTCTTAGAAAGGAACAAGGGCAAAGTGGAGGGAGGCACAGATGGGGGCAGGGGGCATAAGTGCTGTCCATGGGCATTGAGCAGCACCACCTCTGCACCTAGGTGATCTAAGAGCATATTGTTTCCATGCCTTTCTCAAGATTTTTTTGGCATTAATAACTCTGGTTGTGAAATCTTTTGATACACTTTAAGGGCATGAGTCTGACTTGAAATCAATTTTTTGTCTGATTCTTTCTCTGTCTTTTGATGTCATTTTCAAGTTTGGTTGTAGCTTCACCAAAGCCTACTTGCTTACTTCTCTCTATTTTTGTATTAGTTACTTCTTGCAATTGGCTAAGGTCCATCTATAGATGTTTTTAACATATTCTCTCTTCACTTGCAGGTTTTTATCACTGTGGATACCTGAACAACAGTAATAGTTGCACGATTGATTTATTTACATTGTAAGCTTCCATAGAGCTCTTGTACTTTCTCCTAAAAAGGTTTCTAAATACTTATACATTGTTTATGTGTCTGTTCCTGGATGAATGTTTCGTCATGCTTCTGCTTCCCATAGAACTAACTCTTATTATCTCTATTATTTGTACATCTTCCTATAAGACCAATATTTACTACTCAATTACTGCCTTTAGTCTGGTCTTCATATCCTCTTGTTTTTATTCCTATTTTATTATCTTCTTGAAGGTCTTTAAAGACATCATGAAGTCTAGCATACAATAAACTATTCCTATATTATTATTCATGTTTATTTTTGTTCCTGCTATCATAGCTTTCTTTATGTCTGTCCAAGCACTGTGATAAATATAGACTAATACCTTTGTTCCTAACTCTCTTTTCTTCTTAACTTTTATAGCTATAATAATTAATCATAAGTGACAAAATCTATATCCTACCTTTCTTAATTTATCTATAATCTGTTTCCTAATAATTCTATGACTATAGTGTCATTTCTAAACGTGTGCTCCATCTTCTCTAATACTTCTTATAAACTTATTTTTTCTTTCTAGAATCTTCTTTTCATATATTTTTCTGGTTCTAGAATTTCTAATCCATTTATCATAAATTTTTCATAATCTAATTCTGGATCTATTATTTCTCTTAATTTTGTTCCATATTTATTTGCTTGTCTGAGGAACCTGCCCATAAGGTTGTCCTGACTAGATTCTCCTTGTCCTATAATAGTCCTAGATTGTCCTGAAAAGGGTCTAAAGTTAGCCATTTATTTTCTGTTTGTCTTTTGGTTCTTTAAGTCCATAAAACTTATACAAAGAAGGTATTTTCAGCCTTGTATTAGTATTTTCTCCTACCTTAAGGTTCTGAATTCCTTTTACTACTACTTCCTAATCCCTGATCTAATTTTTGTCTTGAAGTACTTGATTTGTTTTGTAATGCTTTTTCTATATATTCCTTTTATATTCCGTTGCATATCAATTCTGTAATTCGTTAGAGCTAATTATTTTTGCAATATTATTATCTTAATTCTTACATATTTTCCTATATTATATTCATCATCACCAATATATGATATTAATGATTAACAAGAAAAAAATTCTCCACCTTTAAAGGTCGAACTTCCCATTGATTATTATTTTAATCTTTTTTTAAATGAGATTATACCCTTTTGAAAACATAAATTTTCTTGTTTCTTTTTTAAAATTTCAATTTCCAAAAAAATCTTTGGCTATTATCATTATTTTTTTATCTTTCCATTTATTCAAATTCGTTTTCTAATTTTAAAAATGATATTATCATCCATATTTCAAATTATAAGCTAATTTTCCTAGAATTTCTAAATTAAAATTTATTTTCTTTTAATTTCAAAAATCTAAATACAAATTCATTTAGAAATCCAAATTCTTTTTAAATTTTCCTAAATTGAATATTCATTTTCTCAAAATTACAAATTTTCAAATTCTTTTTTTTTTTTTTTGTTTAAAGAAAAAATCGAAATTCTTTTCCTTTAAATTCCAAAGTCAAAACTCATTTCCTTAATTGGTACATGGATATGTTACTTTTGGAGATTTTTGTGCTCGTAATCCAACGAAAACTTTTCTTAGCTATATGTCTTCCTGTACAAGGACTCCAATAATGCTTTTTATGTGAATCTTGCTTCTCGGGATGAGAACCGAGAGAGAGGAGAGGCACGACTTGATTCGCGATCGAGAAGCTAAGTCGATAGATATTGTAGTTGAAGATATGAGAGAAGAAGTGAAAGGTTATATTTAGGAAGATGTAAAGGAAGGACGTCTTAGGTAAGATTTGGGATTTACGCCTCCAAAACTTTCGGGTGGAGGGCGTGACAATTTCGGGAGAAAAGCTGGGCTTCTAGGTGGGAGAGCTCAGGCACGAGAGTCGTAGTGTCGGAGAAGGGCCGAATGTGACTCCCCCGAATATCGAAATTAGATTTTTATACTTTTTTTTGGAGCAGGGTGATCTTGTTGCGTTAATTATTTAGTCCCATTCTCTTGAGTGTCTCTGGCAGTCTTGAGCGATGATCCCGAAGCGAGTGCATTATCACGGGTTTGTCGTGTGCCGCGATGTGTCGCGATCGCCAACGCGTCTGCTGGCGCTTCTGTATCGCACCGCAGCGGTCGCGTATTGTGCGCTTACCCTTCGATCACGACAACGGCTCAGTCCACGCTCTATCGCGGCGCTGAGTCATGCCGCGACACGAACACCTGAGCTGCATTTGCGGCAGGAGAAACTCCTATCATGACGCTCGGGCAATCCGGCCTTGTATCGCGACCACGGGGCGAAAAGGACTCTATCGCGGCGAGCTCTGTCGCGACACTTTGAGTACGCGATCCATGAGCCACATTAGCGACCACGAAAATTTTTTAGCGACCGCGGGGTCATGTGTCTACATCGTGTCGCCGAAATTTTACGCTATATTCTTAGCAGCGCCTTATTTTTCTGATAGCGGCGTTAATGCGTCCCGACCACGCCGCAGTGGCATCTTGCGTGCACACTGCGGCGGTCATGTGCCTAACACATGCGCCTAACCGTGACGAAAATAACTGTCGCGACA